>JASSUY010028323.1:68863-116084 GCA_032466535.1 Forpus xanthops | reverse complement strand
AGGGGTGATTAAGAAGGATAAAAGCCTTACCAAACAGTTGTGAAAACTGGCCCTGTGCTCACACGGACATGAGGTTGCATTATTCCCCTCAAGCACACTTGAGTACCCCAGAGAGCATTCTGGGTCACAGAGCATGTTGCAAGGCATGAAGCAAAGTGGAGAATTAACATCTGAAGACCATCAAGACAGACGATTGGATAATAAACTGTACTGACAAGAGTAATACTTGCAGTACCTTGCTCCAGGCTTCCCTCAGGCAGTACAAGGAGCAATGCAAGACAGTCCTGTGATGCTGGGGACAGAGGACATTACGCTCACATTAAGGGATGGGCAGTATGTAGGATCTCCATGTACAGAAAGTTAGCAAACTTTCCATAAGCAGCACAACCATATAGGTTGTCCAGTACTGCACGATAAAAACAAACAAATAGAGAAATCTGCAGGCCTCAAGGGTCCAGACATAACAGTAGAGTGTTAGCAACCTGGTGTGGGTTAGCATGCAATTAACTTCAGGAGATCTCAAAGGGTAACTTGTTCCTGCCATCAAGGGGAGAGGAATAACCCTGTTATGATAAACCACAAAAGCCCTGTAATTAACCAGCCACATCACAGTGTAGTCATTGCCCTGTAATTAAGTGGTCAGTGGCTACTGTGTCATTGAAAAGAAGCTGCAGAATATTTGTGGATTTAAGAAGCTGCTAAATACTGTTTTAGGGCTCAGAGGAGCAAAAGGTGGAGGAGGAAACAGAAAGTAGGTAAAAAAGAAGTATTTTTCCACTTGTTTTCATATCACAACAGGTAGGAAACTGTGGCTGCATAAGTGAATTGAAATGAGCAGAGAAGCTGAAACTGAGATCTAGATCTTTCCAGTAGAGCTTGAAGTGGTATATTTATCCCTCTTGGGTAAATGCTCCCACAGAGATGAAGATTCCACAGGGACCTTGATCTCAGTGTGAGAAGCAAATGTCCAAACCCTACCTGTAAATAAGGTCACTTTTACATGTCAGGGCAACAACCAACAGACCAACACTCCTCTGCTGCATGTTAAGTGACTTCAGAGTGAATGGGACCATCCCTCATTAAAATAAGAAGCCTCTCACCCAATAAACCTCCACTGCTCTGCTTTCACAGTGGTTTAGTCAGCAGCACTGGAGCCACTTTGTGAGCCACTGTGGGAACATGTAATTCTGTTTCCAGCCCAGAGAGCCTGATACAGACATTGCAAGTAGAAAAGGTTCATGCTTTTCTAGCTGGATAGGCTCCATGAGAGCAATTTCCTTGGAAAGAATGACTGGTGGGAAGACCCAGACATCCAATCAACCAAAATGTGCTATGGTAGGGCAGGAATCATGCTGCTGAGATCATTACACAGATCATACCAGTGACAGTGCAGTGGATGGTGGTTCTCATCTCAGAAATACCTGTGCTCATCACCCACTGTTGGAAAGAATCTGTAACACTTATGCAAGGCAAATGTCATGCCACATAGCAAATGGATCAGAAGCCAGACCCATCGCACTCAACTTTTGATGGCTTCAGTTAGAGAGTCCTGAGAGACATATTGAGCTGGGAACTCGAGATCTGCTTTTGTGTCAGTGTCCACTGCAAGCAGAACTGACCAGATAGTATGCAATTACAAGATTGAATTCTCAGCTCAAGCTCTTCTCTTCTGTTTCCAGATTACTATACTGAGTACCTTGCAACAAAATGGGCTTTTTATGTCCCCTTTGAGAAAGGTTATTGATGCTTAAATAGCAGACTCTTAGAAGAGCCCAAAGTTGAAGACAAAGCCTGCTCTCCCAATACACAGCAGAAAACGCTGCTCTGTGCTTCCAAAACAGGCCAGTAGAAAGACTCCAACTCCAAATTAAAATTCAATTTGCAAAGAAAATAAGAATTAAATATGGGGTAAAAATGCAGAATATGCTAGAAATCATTGTATAAGAATGCCAGCTCTATTCCAGGATGTTTACAGGCAGGCTGCAGACTTGAACTGTAATGAGGTCGCACAGTAGAAGAGTAAAATGTTTCACTAAACAGGAAGATGAATGGTTATGACATTTGCCCTCCAGATCAGTGACAATTATTTTGGAGATGAATAGATAGCAAAGTTAAGATGAAATTTCAGATTCCACAGACAAGAGGCAAGCATGAACAGAAAAATTCATCCCAAATTTCTAAATTGTTCCATAAACTGCAAGTGGAAAGAGTCCAAATGTGCAGACTTCGACAAGGAATAAATATTCTCACAATGTTTAACTTGCAGTATTTCAGCACCACCAAGAGTGAAACAGCTGCTAACGTGGTACACAAAACCTTTACAAAAAGCCCTAAGCTGGGTGGTTTATTAGTAAAATTCCAGCAGGGTTTCGCAAAGACCTGAAAACGTTCTTGTAGAAGAGAGAAGAGCTAGAGGTAGAACAGGCAGCTATGACATATAGGTGCCAGCATGGCTTTAGAAACAAGGTTTCTTACAAGGAAGGATGATTTTGGACATGCTTCTGTCTTCTGGAAATCACTGCAAGCCATAGATGTGCCTCTGAAGCTGAACTCCAGAGACAACTGTCAACTGAGTCTGTAGTGCCCACTAGAGGGTCTCATATTAGAGTTCCTGGCTTTTCTGATATCGCTGAACTTTTCACCCACGGGTACCAGCAGACGTGAAGATCTGACTGCAAAGGCAAAGTGGTCCCAAGGTACTAACGCTATGGATTAATCAGGCTGCGGATCAACGGTTCAATGTTTTCAACTTCTGTTCTCACTAGTGCATGGACAGCCAGACACAGGTAATCTGTGACTGCAGGTACCTGTACCAAGGCTCTGGGAGTGACATCGGACAGCTAAACTTACAAGTTTGTACTCACCACCTTCAGTACCTCTGGAGTAGTAGTTTTAAGGTGTCGTGAGTATGGAAAGCCATCTGTCATACTGTGCCCTAAAACCGACCTATGATAAACAGGACAGAGCTTTTAAATTTCCCTGAGACTTTGCCCATACTTTTGGGATAGGCATTACTGTGCACCAGTGTTACCATCCTCCTCATCTGTGCTGCTACTACTTACCAGGTTATTGTCCATCTGCTGACTGATGGTAGCCAACTGTCTACACACACCTAGTCACTGCTGAGCAGAAAAAACGTGCTGCCTTAGACCTCCTTATGATATGAGTCTTGCTAGAAAACAGACCATCAAGGGTGGTTTAGACTAATGCAGGCTTAGAAAGCTGACACAGGTACCAGAGCTCTGCTCAGAACTGGCACCTTGCTAGGCCAGAGCAATATTGTCTGCATGTATTTTCTTACATAGGTTTTAGTATGCTTTGGTTTTGTTTTCTGGAGTATCTCAGCACAATTCCCATCACATTTGTATTACAGTGTAAGCAAAATAAAATGCAAACTCTTTATAAGCAGATAGGAACCGACCACCTAATAAGGGCTGAGCTGGAACAGGCCTGGAGGTCTCTGATAACACAGTAATAAGCCCAATGACAAAATTCTTAGTGAGTTTCTCTCTGTATATCCAGAATGTCTGGCAGGTACAACCAGTAACTGGTTGCTGGTTAGTCATATGTTTGTAACAACTACATAGAGAAACATCACATGCAAGAAGACCTACTTAAATACATCTGATTTTCATGTTCATAATTACAGCGGTGTAACAGGTATTTCAGAAAATCAGATTAAATTAAACCTCCAGAGCTACCTGTCAACCAGACAAAGACAGCCTGAACTCCTAGGGACCATGGGGAGCTTTACCTCAGCAAAACCTGAATAAGGGTTTAAATCAGTGAGATAGGAAGCTGCTCCCAGAAGGAAGATGCACAACATCTGTAATGATGCTGGGATGCTGCATCATCTACATCTACGGCCCAAATTCAGCAAAGCATCTTGCCGTATCTTTTCAGAACAACATCTTATATTTAGTTCACTCTGCAGAGATTCTCCTCAGCTGTGGGATGTACCTACTGAAAGTCATATTGTAATATTTAATATTTATGTTAGAGAATCAGAAGGCTCAAATCTAGGTTTTAAAACCAAAAACACCCAAAATGCATTTAAAACAAGGTGTCACTATTTACTCTTTAAGTATCTGTCAAGTGTTGGCAATGATCTCAATACATGAATCAGGACAGAGCTATTTTATTTTCAGTGGAAATGCCTGAACCTCATTTAATCTATTTCAGCTTTTGACCTGTCAGAACCCATTTAGAATGAAGCACTGGGTGAATTATAGAGCAACAGCAACTTCTACTGTGCCCTAATTATTGATTAAAGTAGAAGGTAAGCATTTGCACAGTCCAGACTCAAGTGAAATGCCTCCCCTATTCAGAAGAGCAGCAAGTTCAGTGCATGGTTTTCTGTGGAGCTGCTGCCATGTATGTTACCCAACTGTGACCTGAAAGTGAAAACAGCTATAAAAACATATGAATCATCTTCTTAGATGATTTTTATCCAAGTTCAGACAGGTAGCCTGGATTGTTAAGCTGTTTTTACCTTACTATCCTGTGGTTAAAGCAGAATTTGGGTAAGGAAACCTACATGTGTCTGTTTCAAAGCTGGCATTGTTCCTCTAACACACAAATAACATTTAAACATACCTCATTCCCATAAAAAGCTGGGTTCTGGAGGCTGGGGAAGAAACACAACCTGATTACTCTTGCCATTAATGTTCTGAAAAGCGATTTCCTGACATAAAACTCATTTTCACCCATTTTGGTTTTGCAGCATGGTAGCAATAATGTTCCAGCTTGTTGGACACCATCTCATGAAACCCATCAGCTTCACTGGGCAAGCATCCCACTGCTGTCTGGAAAGAGACCTTTCCACATCAGGTTAAAGATCAAAAGAGAACATCTTGTTTTGTCATTTTAAAAAGAGCTTACTTGGATGCTTCAGTCTGAAAGAATACATCAGTGGAGGTTTCAACTTGGGAAGCCAATTTGGAACAAAAGGCAATGCAAAAACATCAAGCTGTCCCAAGGGCCTCGCAAAGGCCATTTGCATCTTGTCTGTATACTCTCTAGTAGAAGGAAGACTAACACCAGCACGTACCAGCTATTAGCACGTACTACTGAGACTCCTGCTATTGGCAGTACGGGATGAGGACTGCAGGTTTGCTTACATAGCATGGGAAAGGGGGTATTGGCTGTCAAGAAGTCATCATGGAAAGACATTTTTTTGTCTGGTTCTCATTAATTAAAGCCTCATTTGTGGCTTTTTTAAAAAAGCCTCTTCAAAACCTCCATCTGCAGTGGTCCAAACAGCCAGCATGGAGTCAGGATAGGGCACAAAAAGGGTCAGTGTGGTTGATTTCCTGCCCTTTAGCTGCATCTCCTTTCAGGTTGGTCCTTACCCAGACCTGAGTCCCATTGATGCTGGGACACACTATGAATATAGACCCAGCAAAATTACATGTCTTGAACAAAATGAATGTCTACAGGTGAGGCATTTCTAGACACCTAGAGCCTATAGGAACTGAAAACTAGAAACTGGGAAGGATTAAGTGCAAGGTTTTTAGAGTATTTACACCCACTGAATATCAGGTTAAAGTATCAGTCACTGCAGATAGACATAACCCATATGCAAGGCTGTCCAGGCCCCTGGGAGAGAAAGAAACATCTCTGTGTCTGGGAGGGATATAATCTGAGATGCCCAATCAGAAGATTTAGCCCGTGCCCTGTGTGGCACTGAGGTGTGGGAAGCCTTGAGACAGTGGCAGCCACCAACATGACCTGTGGGGCTCCAGGCGTGCATATGTGTCCTATCCAGACCTCTGGGTGTGCTCCAAGATCCAGCCTCCAACCGTCTCACCTGAACAGCAACTGATGCTTGGTTTAGCTTCTGGAGACAGAAACGCAACCTCACCTCAGGGGAAATACCATTACAGCTCTTGCTGTGATTTCCACAGTTGGTACAAATTAGACTCACACAACCCCTCTCAAGTCATGGGAAAATGTTCTTCTCTTCCACTGCACAACACAGTCTATCTTGAGGCAGTAATGCTACCAGACACAGCTTATCACACAGATTGTTCTCACACAGCACACCACATTAATGCCTTATTTGCATTTTACATGAAAAGAGCAAGCAACATTCAGTTCAATCAGAAATTAAAACAGAACTCATTCTAACAAATAGGAGGTAACAGCAAGCCCTGATTCTCCTCTTGGACATGATAACAGCTCCGCTTATGGCCAAGCAGAGCTGGGAGTGCGCAAGACAGGAAGAGGGCTCTTGGAGAACAGAAGAACCTGCTTTAAGGACAAGACACAGAGCTACAACAACCAGGGAGAGAGAGAAGTAGAAAGAGACATACTGGAGAAGCTGACCATTGCGAAATGCTGACACCGGTCTCCTGTGAATTCGATCGGACACCTACCGGAAGAAAGAAAACCAGAAAGAGAGAAACAAGATAGCAAAATGACACCCAAACAGACCGCACTGAGGCCCCTTCTGATCCTTGCCATGACTCCTATCCATCTGCTCTCAGCCTTCACCCTTACCTGCATCCCTAAGCCCTAACCCAAGGCTGACACCAAGAGCCATCCCTGACTAGACCACTCTACATCCACCGCTGTGCCCGGGAGGTTTTAAGTAGTGTGGTGCATTTTTTGTCTTCAAACATACTTTGCTTAGGATCTGGCATGTACAATCGCAAAGGCAGTTTCTCCAAACATCTCTGTCCGAAGAATCCGTTTGGACATCTGGAGGGGAAAAGGGGAGAAATCACAGAACATGTCTGGCACCATTCTCGAGCCTAAGGTCAGAAATAAAAAGTGCATTGTGATGAATGGATAAAAAAATAAAGGCTTTATGAGCACATTTATTCTTCGCTTTGCTTTAAACAGGCACCTGCAACATCAGCATTCTAGCTCTATTCTTTGGCCTGGGTCTTCAAGCAGCCAGCCAAACCCCTCCTTTCCTCCTCTGCCTGCCTCCTTCCTTCTCACCTGCTTGAAGCACCCACTGGCAGGAAGATCGAGATGGGCTGGATGCTACTTTCAGAGGCTCTCCTCGGAGATGCTACCTAGACAAGACTGGCAAGAGACACCACAGAGCGGTGAGCAGCTGCTCAGGCGACAGCGAGCATTGTGTGTGGCAAGCATCTTCCCAGCATTACCCCAGAAGTACCCACAGGATGCTCCAGGGGAGAAGGTTGCTGTTAGAGAGGAAGCATGTGCAAAGTCTCTGTGTTAACAGAGAGAAAGGGACAGAGAAGAAAGCTGAACCCAACAGGTTTCATTTGCTGCCCAGTTGAGAGGCTTTCTCAGGGTAATGCTGAAGTTATGTGATGGATGGAGATGTGACAGCTCATGGGGCACCAGTTGTACCTCAGCATGATGCTGTAGTGGTGGAGATGGTGTCCTATGGATGAGAGCTGCCAGGCATGTGCTCTTCAGAGCAGCCTGCAGGCTGAACCAGGTCTGGGGAGCAGGGGGGCAAGACAAGGGTGCAGCAGGAGCTGCTGGACCACAATCAGTGCAGCAGCACTTGCACCCTGTGTGCTGTGACACACCAGCAACCAAGGGTGAACCTGGGAGGCAATGGGAGCTCAGCCAGGGGTGGTCAAACACTTCTCCTTCAGGAACTTATCTCTCTTCCTCCCTTTACATCTTCTGGCCTCCTTGGATAGTCACTCAAAGTTATCCCTAGGTTTCTTGAAGTCGCAGCTCTTACATACTTGTCTCATAACTGCCTCCCTTCCCCAGCTGAACTCTCCCTCCTCTGAGCTTAAGACACAGCTCTGAATCCAGCATGATCCAAGGAGAAGATACAGCCAATAAAAAGGTGCATAATCTCTTCATCCCATCTACTGTCCTCCGCCTCATCACCTCCACAGCTCCGAACCTGCCCATCTTTCCCCTAAAGAATGCATTTTCCAGTTTTAAAAGGCAGGGTCCATGGGGACATATCACCTGCTGTCCCTCTCACAGAAGAAAGCTTTGCTAGACACTCTGTGACTGACGTGACTTTGGAATTTGTTTTTTTGCTGTTTTTCACTGCTGTTTTGGTAGGTCTGCACTGAGCAAAAAAGCCGGTGTACCCTCACTGCCCATGACTAAACCTGTTTTC
Organism: Forpus xanthops; assembly: GCA_032466535.1. NCBI lineage: Eukaryota > Metazoa > Chordata > Aves > Psittaciformes > Psittacidae > Forpus > Forpus xanthops. Next base: position 108,013 of record JASSUY010028323.1, on the reverse strand, counting down.
TAAGCTACATAGCATTTGTTTTTTGAGACCTGTGCTTACTCTTCCATATGGGAGTGTACTGGACTATTTGTGCACCCTGAACTGCTTGGGGACAACTTAAAGGCATAGCTCTGCTTGACATTTCCCCAGTCATCCACTTCCATTTTTTGGTATCCAAGTAACTTTCAAAACTGGAAATGTCACTTGCTGGTCAGAGGGATATCCTTAAAAATTCACTCTCTTTTCTTGTTCTTGGACATTCATCTTGGAGCACAGGGAAGAGAGACATTCCAGTAACACTGTTTCAGTACCAGGGAGCCCAGACAGCTCCCAGGGAAAGCCCAGCCCAAGGAGTTACCATCAGACATGAATAAGACCTGTAGACCTTCCCCACAATGAAAGAGAACACTGGTGCTGGGGAGCAGATTGAAGAGGATTCCCTGCTGGCAGTCAAAGAGCACAAACCTGAGGCAGTTGGGTGATGCAGACTCACGAGGACATCCCTAGGGAAGCACAACTTTGGAGCAACCTTTAAGAAATCCCATTGGGGTTTGAATAAGGCATCCAAAATAGAAGGCATTTTCCCAATCTTTTTTGAAGTTTATTCATCACAACAGGGAGAGTCATGAACATATCCACAGGATCCTCAAAGGCATCCAGTTTAGCTTGCAATGTGCTGTCCACTTGTCTGGGATCTGAGATTTCACGTATGTTGTGAGAGCTCTGAAGGGTCTCTGGTGCTGCTGAATGAAGCAAATGTCTTACCCACCTCAAAAAGGGCACTTTGCCTAAAAAGAGTTAAAATTATCTCAGGTGCGCATCTGCAAGAGGTCAGTCAAGGTTGGAACTTCACTGTGACTGAAGCTGCGTGCCATTAAGGAAAGACTGAGAATTATGTGCAAAATGGTGGAAGGAAATAAAAATCCAAAGAAAGAAATTGGTGAGAAGTGTAAAAACAAAACAGAAAAGTGTTAAAGAAGCTTTGATGCTGTGACAGCTACCATATAGCCCTTTATCAGATCGCTGCAGTCAGCCTAGTGTGGGTGGGGAGAAGATCGTGCTAGACAGAAGGCAGTAGACAACAGTCTGTGTCTAGGACAGCTCAGGCTTTTCATCTTTAGTTACTAGTGAATCAGCAGTGGGAAAAGTGACAGAAAATAAACCCTCAAGAACATGAGCACCTTCTGTCACCTCCCAAGCTAGCATACAAGCTGTCAAAATATTCTGGCATCCCTGGGTCCTGATTCCTCATAAACAAGGTTGCTGGCATCAACAGTGACCAGGAGACCTTTGAAAGCCTGCAGTGCTCATAGTTTCTTTTTTTCAGCTGTCTCATAGTTGTAGGCTGGTGAAGATGGTCTATTATTCATTACTATAGATGTAGACATGAAATTTCCAGGGTACATGGCACATGAGTCTCCCTGTCAGGACAGGAAGAACAATGGAAAAGACCCCTTCTGCATGCAGGAATCTGCAACCTGTGGTAAGGGCTTCTGGGAAGCTCTTCTTCAGTGGTCAAGCACATGCCCTGAGGGATATATCTGAAAGTTAAAGCTCATCAGGTTTGAGAGACATGAGATGGTCTTTGATCATGGCATCCTTCTTCCTCCATATTCAACCCTAGTCAAGAGGTTTTGGATGGCTATCCCAGCAAAAGAGTCCCTCCTACTTTTGAAAGCTCTTACAAAGATTACACAGATAGTGGGCTATTCCAAGGAAGACCTTTTCCTGGTCAGCTCAGTGGTGTGTTGGAGGACAAACATGTCTTTCCTCAAAGGTCAAGGGAAGTGGACAAAGCTGGGCCTGTAAGACCCATCCTGGGGAAGCACAAGGCTGCACCAACCTCTTGCAGACAGCACCTTGTCCCTTCTCTAGTCTGTGTGGACAACCCCAAGACTGCAAAGATTTTTATGTCCAGATTCTGTTGTTGCTGGAAAATGTCCAAATCTCTCAGTTTTGATCAATTCCTTAAGATTTTTTTATTTTTTTAACTCCATATCGAAAACATCCACAAAATTCTGTTCTTGCGTTCAGGATGGATTTATTTACATGGTAAAGAAAACTGCAGTAAGATGATCAGCCAAGTAAAGCACCTTGAAAAGTATAAACCAAAGTGTTTTGAATGACCCATTTCTGTGCTGTTTGCAGAGCACTTTTTTATGAAAACTGAGAAGCTTTAACCTTTTGCCCCATATCTGGGCAGAGAAAGAATCATTGTTAATTATTATTTGCAACTATTAATTAAAAACACCATTATCATAATGTTTCCTGCTGGAAGCAACATTCCTTCTGCCCAGCAGTTGATCTAAATCTTGCAAGGGCTGGCACATTTCCTTTGCTCCCCAAGATCTTAATTAAAGCGTGCCAAATTCGGTAGCTCCCACAATGCAATCCATGTTACAGAAGAATATGAAGGAGCAGGTGCTTCAAAATAACAGGCTAAGGAGAAGCTGCAGCAAAAAGACACAATGCACTGATACAGCAAGTGGAGAAATGTTTCATGCACGTTGCTTAGTTGTGTGAAGGGCTGAAAAAGAAGACAGTTCTGTCATTGTCCCCTGACCAGTCCCAGATGATCAGGTTCTGGAGAGCCACAAAAGGCTGAACTCCACAAAATCACTGATGGGAAGAAAAGAAGGCAACTAGAATAAATTCAGAGGCCTTATCCAGAGCAGCTAATCAAGGCATGTTTGCTGTACAGTAGAGTCCAAACTGCAGGGACACCCACCTATGAACTCAGTGAAGACAATAGTGCAGCTTCAACCGAGCTGTGGGAACTCAGCAGGATCTGCACTATTGTCTTTTCTGAGCCTTTCTGTTGCAGGATCAGTTTTCACACTGATGGTGCTCAAGGGTCTGCTATAGTTATATGTGCACTAAAAAGACACATTGAACGGGATTCATAGTTGGGCTACGTGAACCTGAAAAGGTACCTGATCTCATCACCCATGAGAAACAGCATGCAGGACTAAATGAATGAGTCCTGGCTGGTTCAGGAGGTTTGGAACAGGATGTGGAGATTTTCATCCCTAGCTCAACACTGTGGGCTCTTCATTTCCAAGGACATTGCAACATCTCCCCACAGAACTGCTTATATATCCATCACAAAGAGATATCCTTCTGTCTGTGCAATGTGCAGCTTGTGCTGACCTATCAGTAGAGTCATCATGAGGATGGCATAGCTCCTGGCACTACAGGGGAGCTGAGCAAGCTGTGCTGCAGGGAGGACGGGATCAGCCTCTTTACCCCTTTGTTTGGTGCTCTGCACAGCACAGGCAGCCTGGCAATGTGGCTAACCCTTCCTAATAATCTTTCCTATCTCCTGGGAAAACCTGCAGGTAACAATATACATAAAGGAGGCTTCTAGGAAGTGTTTGTGTGGTTTTGTAAAGTGGTGATTTGTGTACATCAGCTGGTTTAAAAATTATTTGACCTTTTCTCCTTTACTTTTTTGTTTTTTATTCTCTCCTTAACTTCTACTTTTTGTCTGAGGTCCTCCAGGCGCCTGACCTCACTCTCTGATGTAATGCAATGCTGTCAGCTCGAACCCAGACAGCCTGTTTATCTGTCAGCATTTGTAGATCCTTCAACCTGACTCTTGCAAGCACAACTAGTCCAACACAAAGAGGGGATGATGTTCTATAAAGCTCTAAGTCTTCTGATTCCATGCAATTTAGCAAGATCCTTGTCCATGGTACCAGTCACTGATTACATTCATCACACAAATGAATCATGAAGCTCATTTAAGGGCAAAAAGGACAGTGAAGTGATGAGACTTGGCTTTGTTTCTTTGTTTGGTTGAGAAGACCCACCTGTAGATAACATGTGTCAACACCTAACTGGAAAAAGGAATTATTTTGCATGGCACCCAGGAATAAAAGATTAGAGCAGCACCAAACTGCTCTAGGTTGTGCCAAAAACCCAGTGGGCTGCAGGTCAAGGCAGACCCAAGGTCAGATGCTGCTCACCATCTCAAGCAGCACGTTGAAGTAGACACAACAAACCAGCCACTGTTCTCCTGTGTCCCAGACCAGCTGAAGACCTCAAGACATGCTCAGGTGCATCCCTTCTGCAGACACTGGAATTTGCTCAACTCATGACTTCCCTACAGTTATGGTGAGAAACCAGTCCAGCTCGTAAGGTCTCTCTGAGCAAAATGGTGTGGAGAAGGATCGAGGAATTCTTCCTGTCAACAAGAGCTTGGGGCTTTTTAATTTACTGTTGAGTCAATTCTGTATGTGTGTAGCTCAGTCATTTCCTGGGTTTATGCTGACAATTAGCAGGATATCTGAGGCAAATCACACTTCTCCCATCTAACTTCCAGCTGGTCTGTTTGCAGAGTCAGGATAACAGCACAGATTGTATCATGTTCAGGTTTCCTTTGACACTAGCATGTGTAGAATTTACTTCAAATTAAGGACAAAGTTATGGAAGCATACAATCCAAAAAAAGACAATTTCTGGAAGAGCTCCAAGCCTGTTTGGACTTTCCCCTGTGAAGAAAGCATTTGAAGTCCAGCTGAAGAGTATTGAAAGAGGATGGAGAATGTAGCTTTATAGGCAAACAGTTTGTTCCCCAGAATTTAAAGACCAGGAAGAACATGTTTCTGGGAAGCCTGCTAAAAATCAAAAAAGGCCACATGCCAATTCAGGGGATATCTGTAACAAATCAAGCATGAGCCACTTCAGGAGAAGAAATCATTGGAGAACCTAGCTGCTTGTTTTGCTCCGGAGTGCTAAGGTAAAATCTACAGGCAGGATCTTCTGTTTGTGGGCAGCTGCAAACCATGAAATTCAGCCCAGGAAGGTGACTACAGGATGGTGATGGGTAGGAAAGAACACTAAAAGTTTTTGACAGCCACTATTGGAAAGGCTGGTAACATGAATGCGTGCCCAGGTGATAGAACAAACTAAGCACCCAGTGAAGGACTACAAGCATGGTGCCAGAAGACACACCCCAGGGCCCTACTGTCTCCAATCAGAATAGCAAAGTGGGAACCCTACATGGACATACGTGTTGTTCCTGGCTCAAGATGCTCATGTGGCTCTCACTTGATCTCCAAGACATTTGAAGAGGTTGTGCACAGAAGGACCTATTGATCTCCTGCATGCTCATGTCTCAGAGGCATGGTGTGGCTGGAGGACCAAGGCCAGCTCCCACATTACAGAGGTCACAAATGCAAGTCAAAGCCTGCTCTTTGCCTCCTCCAGTTTCTCCTCTGAATCTGTACCGTTGTACCTTTTACAAGGCACAACAGCAGATCTCCTGGCTCGCTGCAATAAAGCAGCTTTGAAACCTTCCAGCATCCTGCTAGCAGGCAGGCAAATACAAAGTCTGCTTATTCATCTTCAGCCTTCCCTAAGAATCATCTCTGTTATTGGAAAAGCCATTTTATGAGAAACCCTATATGACCACTTCAAATGCTGCTACATTCCTTAATAACTATTATCTTCTAGAGTCCAGAAACTCTAAAATTCACCGCTTCAAAAGACAGGATTTCTTATCTTCAGTCTATGATCTGATGATAAAAACACTCAAGGAGACTGAGCATCCAGATATCTCCTCGAGCAGTAAGATCAGAAGTTTTTGTACTGTGTGGAAGGCATTTGGGTCCCCTGAGTTCCTGTTAAGACAGAACTATCTTTTCTGGCAGATGAGTAGTGACAATGCAGACCTTCAAAGCACCTCCTTTTGGTTAACACTTTGCTGCCCTTCCATACACACCCATTCAATTATTATCAGATTTTAGCAATTGGTGCTTTGAGACCCATCAGAAAGGAAATAATTTCACCATCTTCAAGTAAGGAATTAAGACTCTCAAATTATATGACATAACTGGGTCTGGATTGTAGGGCACATGAAATCTTAATGGAATCCGTCACTGAGCATCCCCTCTGTTCATCAGCTATTGTAGCAGCCTGGTTTGAAGGTGGTCTGTTTCTTTGCAAGGCTGGAATTACACTGGTTAAAACAGCCTGTCTGTCGAAGACACTTGATAATTACCACACGTATCCTTTGTTAGAGAAAGATGGAGCTTTACCATCATAGCTGAGGAGCTCAGGTAACTTTTGCTGTAATTAGAAATTGGTCCAGTTTGAAAAGCCTTGATTTGGATTCAAGTTCTTCTCAAAAGAAATAGTCTTGAGTTATACACTTTTGGCATCACTGCATTGCTTAAGAGGTAGAAATAGATTCATGCATTCCTCTGGTCTTCAAGGGTTGGCCCTCCCCAGCATGGAGAGACTGGAACTGCTGGGGCTACAGCTACAACCAGAATAATGGATGTGACTGACTGACCATACAGAACTTCCCCATGTTTCCTATGGGGAACCCTGGCAAGGTTAACTTACAGTGCCAACAAGAAGTCAATGGCAGAGACAGCTACCCTGAAACACAAGTCTGTGGTGTGCAAAGGCTGCTCTCACTTCACACACATGGGAAATTTGGAGGACCACAGCATGTGATTTCTGGCCTACCTGGGTCTTTTCATTTGTGAAGGGGCAAGCCTGGCAGAACTGGAAGATGCTGTTCATCCTATGTCCTTCCCCCCACAGGTGATCCTGCATTGGAAAGTGAGAGCACAGGAGCTCAGCAGAATGCATTTCCACATGGCCTTTCCTACTGTTCCCTGCCAAAACAAGAGTTGAGGGAAGGGAGGAGTTGCATTAAGCATAACTCAGCTTACAACCTTTCCAAAAGGAATGATGGTTCTGTTCAGACGTGTCCTTCAAGGCCTGAGGAGCTAAGGTGCCTGGTGAGCATCACACCACACAGCACCAGTGGTACTAGCTTGACATACATCCACAGATGTAAATACCTTTGGCTGTGCATCTCCATGGAGAGGTCTTTGGGCTATGCACGGAGAAAATAGTCAGCTCTGGGCTTCTCCAAGCTGTCACAGTGATCCTGCATCCCCAGGTGAGCTCAGGAGCTGACTGCATCTGCTCAGCACACACAGGGCACCACCTCATGCTCACTCCACAGGAGCCCGGCAGCAGGTACAGATACGCTTTAGGTACCTACATCTCCGGCATGGACAATCAGACTGCACTTGTTATTCACAGTCCCCATTAGGCTTGCAGGGTGAGCTGTGAGATGTTATTACACTTGCTGGCTGTGATTGAACCAAAGGTGAAAATGTCTCACATCCAATTCCACATCCCTCAGACTATGCAGCCTCACTTCAACCTCCTCAAGAAATTCCATTTTAAGGATAACTTGGTATGTTCCCCTGGTTGGGTTTTGATTTTTTTTTGGTTGGTTGGTTTTTTGGGGTTTTAACGTTTGAAAGGGAGAAATAAACAACCCACAGTGGCACAGTGTGGTGAACAGCTGTGTGCTAAACCCACTTCTGGGCCCACGAAGCACAGCCAGGAGAGATCAGAGGCAGGTCTCAGCAAGGGACCCCTCCAGCCATGGAGGATGGAGGTGGCTATGCTCTAGGAAAAGCCCTCCTGCTTGGAGGGGAGGACGTGTCAGCTTTGTCCTAGCTCAGGGAAAGCAAAAGGGACCAGACCTTCCCTGAAGCTGCAGAGGAGAAAGGGAAGAAAGGGAAAGGAAACAGCCGGGACAAACACATTCTTAGAGAAAAAGTCAGGAAAGGTGAACAGCAGCACACACAGAGAAAGGAACTATGACCCTTCCTCCCCACTTCTGGTCTCCCTTTCTGAACCCATACACCTCAAACTTCCATTGCTAGAGGAATTTCCAAGCAGCTGCAGTCTCCACTCCCCCAGCGAAGTAGTTTCCATATTGACACAAGAACTACACTCACTTACTTGCAAGACAGCTGATTAATCCCCTCGATGTAGTAGCATACCCCACCATTGACACAATAGGACTTGGCTGTTTCGTTGCATTTTCTAGCATGCCCGGACCAGGAGGAGAGAGTTGTGGTTACTGCAGGGACAACAACAAACACACACAGAAAGGATATATTGTTACTTCCTTTGTTGGGCAATTCTGTTTTCTTAGACAATGTTCAATTAGTTCATTTGCCAAAGTGAAAAACCCAGAGATACAAACCTTAGCCTGTGCTTTTAGACCAACCTTCACCTCTCCAGGTCCTGGAGCTGCAACTTGACCTTTCCTTTCCCACTGCAGTGGCCAGCTAAGTCAGGAATTGAGGACATGCCTTCCTCTAAGCAGCCAGCATGTCAGGACAAGATCATCCTTTTGGTAAGCTGTAGTTACAAGCTCCCCTTTCCCATCTCTCCTTGCCCTCCCCTTACCCATGCATGCAATCCGGCACCAGCAGGCAGGAGGTTAGGAAGAACATGTGCTACAGGCTCACAGAATCATGGTGGCATGCTGCTGAGGCCTGATTTGTGCCATGATACTGGACGAAGATCCAGAGATATGGCAGGGAACATTTCATTGCTTCACATCTCTGGGAGGAAATAAGTTTTCAGAGCCAGAAGCAAGTGCCTTCATTGCCACCGAAACAGCTCCAGCTCGAGCAAGTACAGCTCCATCTCTTCCCCCCCCCCCCCCCCCCCATCTGAGCATTTCTTTATCATGTCTCAGTGGGGCTGCCTCAACAGATCAAGCACAAGTCCAGCAGTAGAAGTCAGTCAGCCCCAGCCTGTGCTAAGAGGGAGGCAGCCAGCAAGTTTCCTGGGGATACAGCGGCTTTTCCAAATCCAGCTTTCTTTCTGGAGAAAAGCTTTCCAGCCATGTAAGATGCAAACAAAGCTGACAGGACTCTGCAGAATTTCACTGCAATTCCTGTCTGAACAATTCAGACAAATTTACAGCCCAGAACATAGAGTCTGCATGGGAAAACAAAGGCAAAACCTTTTGTTAAAGCAACTGATAAAGGTTACAAAAGCAGACCAGCTTTGGGGAATGCAGAACCATCTTCACACAACTGAAAGAAGGGCTGGGCATTCAAAAGCATCTGCTTTTCCCAATTGAATACTTAACCTCATTAAAGATAGTCCTTCTTCCTGGACTACCCACCTTGGTTATACCCTAACACAGTTACATCCCCAGTGGTGTGGCTGCTTCCCACTTTCCAGTGCCTTTTATGCTGCACTCCAGGTTTCTGAGCTGATATCCCCCTGCTCCCCGTTTTCCAAATCATGAACAAACCTCACGGAGAGGCTGGTGCCTTCAGACCAGTCACTGCAGACTGAACACCTCATTGTCTCAGGAGGAAGGCTGGAGCCCACACCACCAGACCCAGGGTCTCTGCTCTCGCACTTCAAGCTCCACCCCAGCACCTGCAGTCACCGGTAAAGAGGGCTCCCAGCATCCTGTGAAGCCTCTCATATTTGGGTGATGCTTGGCACATAGCAATCAAACAAGGGTGTTTTGCCTCTCTTACATTTAGTAAGAATCCATGGAGCCCTTTCCTCTCTGAATGAGGAGTTTGCTCACCGGGCCGTGCACAGCAGGGGTAGCCCACGCTGTTACCTGCACACAGCTCAAGGCAGAGCCAAGCTTACTGTTCATTTTCCTTGGACCAATGCATTGCCCAACCCCATTGTCTTCTGTCCCCACAGGGAAGTCAACGCCTTCCACTGTCTGACAGAGACAGAGTTGTGCACCAAACAGAGCTATTTCTATGCTTTGCCTTGAATAACCATTGCCTCTGGGGTTGTCTTTTCACAGCTATCCAGGGCAGAGCGAGTTGTCCCAAAGTGCTCTGCAAAGACATGGCAAATACTTCAGTAAAGACTGAAAATGCTATTTGCTGTCCCAGGGCCAGTAAATAGCTGTTTCCCTCCTAGGGCACGCCAGTCAGCTGGGAGCCGAATGTGCAGAGCAGGGTACACATATTGGAGCTTACTGGGGTTTTAGAACAGATCCTGATTTGGCCAAGCCACCAAAGAAGGCCTTGCAAAAAACCCTCAAGTGTGAAAGCTTCCAAACTTTAGTAAGGAAATGAAGTGCTCAGTTCCAGAGAAGATTAACAAGAACTAGAAGCCAAACCATTATAATGGCTTTGTAACAAGTCTGTGCAATTTATACCTGTATGAGACTGCAGCACATCTCCTCTAAGGCCAGCAGAGAACTATAGATTCAGGACAGAGGAGATCTAATGGGGTGTGCTAGCAGCTGGGCTTCCTTTGCAAGTCCTCTCCTTTAGCTATTGCTTGATCCAGACACTTAAACCAAGCCTTAACACCAAAGGTCATTTTAAAAAAGAGCATGAAGTTAAACCCGAGCCTGGTAGCATACAGTTGTATTCCAAAAGGCCGTTAGAGCCAGGCTGTGCATGGGCTTCACTGTGCATACGGATAGGAAGCTGCAGGTTGTGCTGCTGCACCTGTAGGAGCTTCCCGCCTTGCCTGCATCTCCCTTGGAGCTGGCTGGGCTGAAAGCAGCGAGCTGGGCCAGCACTCAGCATGGGAGCTATGGAAGCTTTGGTTTGGAGTGCATGCTTTTGCTGATGTACCTTATAACTGTACAATGAACAGATCTGTGTTACAGCTGCAAGTGTGCCACCAGATCAGGGAGCACTGAAGCTTCATGAGCAAAAGCACTGGTGCAAACTGAAAGGCACACGGGTGAAGAACAAGCACAGCCTGCAGGAAGCCATCACCCCTGCAACCATCAAATGTACCGGTTGCTAGCAAGCAAAACAATCCATCTGGCAAAGTCTCACATCATAAATCCTACAGGAAAGGATTCTGGAGCAAGCCTTCCCACAGTAAGGGGGAAGCAGAGAAGGAGAAATAGAAACAGAGGCCAGAAACTTGCCCATAAAAAGCACCTCAGATAAAAAGGTACCATTTCCACCAGGAAAGTTGGACAGTAAGATGCAGTGCTCTGTGACGTTGTGATACCAGAGCAGATTACAGTGCTGACCAGCCAGAGCTTGCATGGGATTTTCATCTCATATGAACAATTCTGTTCCTTTTAAATAAATACAAAAGATTCTAATATGAATGAGGCTTGGGACATGCATGTTCTGTGCTGCTAGAAAGAGAGCTGTCAACAGAGCTATGCCTGTCGTAAAAATACATGGTTCATCAGTTCTCCTAGCAGCATCTTGTTGTCATCTTTTAAATCCTGTTTTCTTCAAGTACTGTGTCTTTTCTCCCAAAGAAGCACAAAGTGTTTTAAAACAGAACCACAGATTTGTATTACCATGGTCCATTTGTTAGCAGCAGAGATGTAGCAAAGGCTACAAAAAAGAGGCAGACAGCCCAGCTCCCTCCTAAGATGAGAGTGCCATGAAATACAGGCCTTCATAAGACTACAAGCTATGCAGTGCTGGTCAAACCAAAGCTCTGTCTTGACTCTGGCAGGCAATGCCTAAGGAAGAAGATAAACACAAGCATTCAATGATCACTTTCTTCTGGACATCTAGGGTGAGCTGCTCAGAGACAACCAAAGGCAGCCACAGTGTCTTTACATTTAATAGCCTTTGATGGGTTTCTCTTCTATGAACGTGTGTAGTTGCTGTTTGAACAACCTTGTAATGTTCACACTACTTGTGACAAGAGCTCCAGTGTTACGCACATAGTGTGCAAAGACACATCTCCCCCTGTTGATTTTAAACCTGCCCCTTCCTGGATCTTATATTAGAAAAAGTAGTGATCATCCCCTCTCATTTCCCCTGAGCTATCTGTGGCTTTACAGGCACAGCCAGCACCTCCTTCTGCACCTGGAAAGTCCCAGGGCTGAGAACAAAGCAGAAGGGAGAAAGGAGGTGAGGATGGGAAAAAGAGGGATGCCTCTTGATGGGTGTGATTGAGAACAACCTGAAGCCACATTTTGTTGCTGCTGTTCCGGACAGTGAGCACAGTGCAGGGTAAACACAAGAAGGATTCAGAGCACTGTAGTCATTCAGAGCATCTATTTTCCATCCCATACCAAAGTTATTTGGGATTAACATCAATGACAGAGCAACAAAGAGGAGAGCCACAGACACCGACATTGCCATGCGGACTTCCCTTCATACAATCCATCTGCACAGAAAGGCCATTAATGATTGTGCATGGATCCTTACACAATTCCTGCTCATTTAACTTTTACAGGCAGCTCACCAGTCCACTCTCAGAGGTCTGGTGAAATACTCCCCCTGCAAAGAGTTACTTAATGCAGCTTGGACTATCAATTCCAGTGAGTTTCTCACAAACTACAGCTACTGTCAAGGACAGCAGGGAGACAGCGATAAGTTCGCTGCTCCTTTGTGTTATAACTAACTTTGACTGGGGGGTTCGTGGAGTACAGACACTTCATTCTCTCAATATTTAGACATTCAGTTAGACAGATGAACTCAGCTGGTTGGAGAGTGTATACAGATTGCCCGCTCTGTATATGCCTCATGTACTTACTGATAAAACACAGAATTGCTGAGGTTCCTCTCCACGGAGTTCATCCAACAGCTTGTCAGAAGAGCATGGATGAGAAGGTGTCTGGCCAAGCTATTCCTCAGTTGTAGCTCTGTAATCCTGGCGTGAGCTGCACTAAATCCATGATTAACACTGATGAATGCATGAAGGAGCTGTTGATCCTAACCATTCTCCCTTTGGCAGGTTTCTGTACATCTAACATGACACCCTCTTCTCCTAATAAACCTGAACAGAGGCTAAATGCTCACTGCTCTGCACACAGTCAGAAGGGTCTGTGCAGACTGGGGCTCGCCTAGCAACAGTCTGGGCACCTTGGAGCTCATAAAAATTCTGCTCCTGTGTATTTATTCCTTTGGAAACAATCCGGTATTTACCCCTGCATTTTACGGAAATAGATCCTGCTGGAATTGTGTTCCCAGTTCCTGTAGGGACCATGGGGATCAATAGCTGCAGATTTGAAGTTTATCCTAACGTACAAATGCCAGACTGCAGGACACCCATCTCAAGAGCATCAGATAGTGCTGATCAAAACAACACAGGCAGCATCGCCCACATCTCCCATCTGCACTGTTCAGGTGTTCCACTGAGTCCCTGAGAAGGGAGTTTAAATGTTTCCAAGTGCCAAGGGGTTGCTTGCTTCCATAGGACAGGAAGTTACTGCAGGGACAAAGTCCTGTGTTACTATAAAGATTCTAGTTGCTCTTCCAGTCTGATCTCTCCAGCATTTCCTACGCTTTTCTCTACTGCAAGAGACCCAGAATGCATATGCTAGCAATGCAGCATCTTATTTTCCCAAATCACCATCACCAAATGTAATAGCAACAACATGATACTTAATGAAAGATTTTGTTCAACAACCTAAAAAGCCTTTTGCTGGGACATTGCCAGTTGAGCTAAAAAGCCTTTTGCAGGCAGGACAGCTGAAGTCCAAGAAGTGAAGCAACATGCCAGGATGACAAGATGGATTCGTACAGAGCAGATCTGACATACAGCCTTCTGCTCTGAATGCTGGGTTTGCAGCCTCAGTCCTTCCAGGGGACACCAGCTTCCATCCCACACTTAATTCCATACTGCCCATCTTTGCCTTACAGTCACAATGCCCTGTCTTTAGAGTAGTGGATCTGACAGCTACTTAGAAAATACAGTGTGGGACCTGACAGCAGACAGGTAAAACAGAGCTCTCCCTGCAGCCTGACTGCGAGATGTCCAACATGTACACCTCAGGGTCCCATGCCTGTGTGCATGCAGGTGCCACTCCATTATCAACCACTCCTCCAGCTGCAGGGTTTGAATCATCTGAGCATAGACCACACCAGGACTTATTTTTAGTATTGAAAACTGGTCTATCCACTTGGCCCTTGGTCTGACTTCTGTCTTTCCTACCTGTGCTTGAAAGTGACTGGACAGCCTTCAACTCCAAACCAGCACCATGCTCATGTTTGTAGCATTGCTGGCTCCAACACAGTGGCTTCTGATTAAGAGAGACCAGAGAACCACATGCAGGTCTGCCATGGTTACCCGATAAAGGTCATACCAGACTGCACTTGAGACATGGTTTGGAGGAATTGGCTGAACCTGAAGTACATGTCACATCTTACTGTGCTATATGCCGAAGCTTCAACTAGATGTGACTTACAAACCACATCACAGTAAAGACATCATTGAGCCATTGCGTTCATGCGAGTCCACCAAGCCTAGCTCACCTGGGAGAAAGAAAGTAAGGAAAACATTTCTAACCCAGCCATGCTAAGAATCAGGGAAGGTATTAAATGGGAGAGAGCCTGAATAAGTCTAATCCAATAAGTCTATACATTTAGTCCACCTAGTTCACCAATTTTATCACCAAGATGACAGCTATGAAACCTGTGGACCCAAACTGGAGAAAGAAATGCTGTTTCACCTACCTTCCAGTGAGGACCTATAAAGGGACTTCAGGGAGGGCTTGTGATCCCCAGCAGTTGAAATAAAGCCCCCCACCCCCCAATCAATCTGGAGAGACCAGCTTTCATTTGTCCTCACATTATCTCCCAATCCTCATGTTCCCAGCAAAGCCTAGCACTGCCTCTTCTCTTTCTTGCCTTTTCATCTCTCATCTGATCCAAAACATCTCTCTACTGAAGAGCACCTGTAGCCCAGCCAGCAATGTCACCTTCTGTAGGCTGGTAAAGACATTCAACCAGATTGGCTAGATAGTGACCCAGCCAAAGGGCATGATCAGGGTAAGCAGCTGCAATGATCCACAAGTTAGTTTAGAGCATCTGCTCATCACTGATGGATCCTCTTCTATCCTGGCAATATCCAAACCACGCTTTCTCCACCCAACCTGTAGTAACTTTTTACCCTCAAGACTTTAGCTGTTTGTTAAAATTAAGGAAATAAGGTAATAGAGGAACTCAACAGCAGAAAACAAACAAAAGAGATCACCTGGCCTTTTAAGAGATTTCAAACATTATCTTTAAATACCATTTAAAAGGAAACTTTCATAAGATTTTAGTATCTTTGTCCTGCAGATGTCTGCTATCTCAGATTGCTCTCAACCTTCTTCCATTTTTGCCTCCATCAAAACATTTCTAAACTTTGACACTAATTCCTGTTCCATTTACCAAGCATGTCTGTAGCCACAGACCCCCAAACCTTGTTTAGCTGCTCCAAGCTGCACACTGACAGGATCACTTTATCATTTTGAGCTCTCTGGATGTTGAAATGAACATAAAGGATGTTTCTTTCTGCATTAGGGCACATGATCAAGTTACCCCATTCCTGCAAGCCCCTGCCTGTGAGCTGAGCCACTGTGACCACTCAACTGTGTAACCTTGGCCTGTGACAAACACAAGACAGCATGTCTTATTGAACAGTTTTTCACTATGGATGAGGCTACCGCAACTATATCATGCTTACTGGGTTCAATAGGAAGACTTGAGAAGAGTAGTAGGCATTTCTTCTCTTTTGGCTCACAGTGTTTCCTGAAGAAAGCATCTCTAGGGCTGCTCTAGTCTGACAATGTTTAAACCAATATATAATCAGAGGAAGTTGTCAGACCGTGGCACACAGCATCATGGAAAGACTTTCCGAGACCCCAGAGTTTCTTTCTGAATCTGGCTCTCAGAACACAGCAGGATTTGCTAGCAGCTTCACTCAGAGGTGGTAAGAAAGGCTTTAACAATGCTCCAAGGGGAAAACGATATCACACTCTTTTTCCCAAGGCAAGGGTAGAAAGGAAGCTCAAACTATTGAGGAAGGAACTGGGACTTTTGGGAAAAAGACTAGTTAAAAGCATATGCACCAGGAGCAATAGGGCTACGGGGGGCAAGGCACGTGGGGCTACATGGAGTGATGAGCTTCTGTCTCCTTGCCCATAGAAGCTGTCTGGGCCATGGAGAGAACACAGTGAGCTTCTTGGGGAGTAGGGTCTAACACCTTTGCCAAGCCTACCTGCTAAGATACCTGCCTCACACCACAGGCCAAACAGAAGTGACCAATGCCATGACCAAGCTGCCTGTGAGTAGCAGTCTACCAGGGAACTGCAGCTACCACCAAGTTTGCATGGTGCTTAAAATCCAGCTCATCATTTACAGGCTTTCAGTGAAACAATGAGGGGTTGGACAACCTACAGGTGCTAGACAAGCTTTTGGATACAGATACATAAAAGACACACAAGAATTTGACAAGAATAAGATATTTGTCAGCTTTCCAAAGCATCACACCTCACAATATCTTCATTAACTTCCCATATGTTATACAGATGTGCAATTCTATGATAGATCATCAGTAACCATAAAAATCAGAAGGGCTATGTGTTATTTAGGTAACAATTGAAAGAGATCATGAAAAAGGAATGCAAGGGAAAAAGTCAATTACAACTTTAAATCTGGAGACTTTACCATCTCTTCACATCATTAGGGAGAAAAAGCCCTCAGTCAAGGATGATGTTCCTCCAGAGGAAAGAAGCGTTTCAAAAGGAGAAACTTCTGTGCAAGCCACATGGTATTTTGCAGTTTCCTTTCTATTGTTGAATTTTGGCTTCTATTAAAAATAGCATATATCTAATGTGATGCAAGTCAGCAGCATGGATCTATGCTGGTAAACACAAAGGAAATGGGGAAGTATGGTATGGTCATTGCATTAATGGTGCTGTGTCTCAGCTTGATGCCCCCAGTACAGTGGAAGGCTAAACAAAACACAAGAGCACAACACAAGTATTGTTTTCTAATCAGAAAACCTTTTCAAAGATACTTGGCCAGTCCCTGCTGTGGCTGCAATCACATTTCCTTTAAAATCATCAATGATTGAGCTTTCCAAGGAGGAAACATCCCCATGAACTCCGCAAAGCAGAATCAACAGAGAGGCAGAGCCAGCTGTGCTGCCAGGTCAGGCTGTGAGCAGCTGGCATGTTAACACAGCACAGACCTCAAATAACTGCCTGGTCCTCAGCCCTCTGGGTGCCTGCTCATGTGGAGGGGACCCTGCTGGCCTCCTCAGTGCTCCCCAGCACAGAAACACTGTCACACTCAGGAATAGTGCCTCCACTAGGAAGAGCCAAACCAGTGGCCAGGCTCCTGCCCTCTAGACCTGCCTTTGTAGGCATGCTTTGATTTGTATTTCTGTGTGCCCATTTTCTACTGCATTCATGACAACTGAATAGGAGGGAATGCTAAAAAGCACTTCCACCACATTAGATCAAATTAAACATTTGGGGCAATCTGTTCTTACTTTCTGGACACCCTAGGAAAAATAGGATGGCAGAACACGGATATATTTTTGCAGTTTTCTTATGATTATGCTTAGAATACTCATGTACTTTTTCTTGTATTTCCTAAAGCCTCCTTTGGTTTTCTCCCCTATTCTCAAAAAAAAACCAAACCAAAACCCACAACACACCCAACCCTAAAAACAAACCAACAAAAATCTCTGCTAAATCAAAGCACATCTTAAAAGCATCAATAGATCATAGAATCATAGAAGAGTTAGGGTTGGAAAGGACCTTAAGATCACCTAGTTCCAACCCCTCGTCATGGGCAGGGACTATATTGCAAGAGATGCGAATGCTTACAAACCCACGGTAATTTTAAGTAGCGTGTTCTTCAAGTTCCAATTGCAATAGTTATCAACCTCTCCCTCTCTAATATAGACACCAGCAAAGTAAATCATATTCTTTGAAAGATTCAGGGAAAGATCAGTGGCTTTGGGAGAAATCAAAGAGAAGTGGTGATTAAAGAAGATTCCAGGAGGCAATAAAGCATTTATGCAAAATGTGTTATAAAAACAAAGCAAGTAAGGGGAAAGGAGCTATATTGGGGGAGTGGGGGGAGAGGTACTTACACTCTTCTTCCATAACAACTATTTTAGTTTCTGAGGCTGGTAAGACTTGTGGTGCTTTCGTTGTTCCTGGGGAAATTAAGGTAAGAAAGTAGTGAACAAAATATCTATTTTGAGCAGAGAAGGGTGGGCTTAGCTACTGCAGGGGAGAGGACAAGAGGAGGCACTGCTGGGTGGCACAGGCTGGCATGGCTGTCAACTTGTTAGTACTGGTTAGAGGATGCTCAGATGGGTGACTGAGTATCAAAGGCAGGTAAAGGAGTGTCCCTGCAGGGGAAGGCACAGGGCATGATGGTCCCCTTGTTGTAGAGGGCTTCATGCCCTTAGGATCTCTGTCGTGATAAAAGGGCTCAGGATTCACCTGGCAGGTGATGAGCAATACTGTCAGAGGTTTTCTTAGCCATGGTGGCTATGAGAGTGTAAAGATAGGACCACAGAACATTAGTGAGAAAAATGTGGAGTTAAAGAAAAGCTGAGGCCATCTGAAGAGCCTCCATTCCACATGTAAGTGTGGTTCTACAGCACAAAGTAATGCTTGTGTAAGAGATGGAGATACACGAAACAGACGAAGGCCATGGCCTGAGGCAACATGGGAGCCAAGCACATTCAGCAATTTCCTCTTTATAAACCAGGATACTGGGGAAGTTCAATGTCCACAGTCACAAGCTCCACTCAAGCCTGCTGGCAGCAACAGCGCCTTCTGGACTGAAGTCCCTCACATTCACAAAGGAGAAAGCACCAGGAGCCTACGCTGTGGTGCAGTTCCCTGTCAGAGACAGGCACTGAGACCACCATGGAAAGGCCAAAGCAGAAAGAACCTTTTAGACAAGTCTGATTTTTCCTGCAGTGTTAAACAAAAAGGGAGGGGGGAGATGTCAGCTCAGGAGGCGTCTAGAAGTTTTCTGAGGAAAAAACAAAGAGCCTGAAACAGGCACATTTCAGCTGTGCCCTCATGCCCACATGATACCCATGTTCGAATACTCAGTGAAGAGAGCTCTGAAATGGGATGTTTTTCTAAGAAAGCATCTAATTTACCTCACAGTAATAAAAATCTGAAACTAGCAACAAAGCACAATACGTTTTGGGTAAGCCCAGAAGCACTTCCTCAGAAATGGACATCCTCCCAAAGCATTTCAAGGAAAAAGCCTCTGAGCAAGGCATTTTGTGGAAATACCACAATTGCAGAGCAGACATGAGGTGGTGGGTTTGGCTGATGGACATTTGCTAAGTGACGAGGGGTCACTGCACTGCAGCCACTCTGTTTCTACAGAAGATCTCTCTTCAGTGTGGGGGTTTTAGTGACTCACAACAGATCTGCATGGCTGAAACAGTGTTCCTTAGAAACTGGTGTAAAGTGGAAAGTGGCAGTGGAATAGAGCAAAGGGTACTTTGCAACAGCAATGTTGCCTCATCAGGCTGAGAAACTTCTGCCAGCAGAGACTGAATCTCAGATCTTCGTATCCATGTGCCTGAAGGTCTCATGTGTGAGCTCCCTCTCTGCCAGCCAGGACTCAGATGGGCTCAGGAGCCTCTGTTTCTGGCCTCTGCACCCCTGGAGGGCAATGGCATGTTGGTTTGAAGACACCTCACTCCTTCACGATGCTCATCTCAAGCCACAGACCACCTCTTGCAATGGCACTTCTCTACAGGGGCACCCAGATATGTCCATAAACCTCATTTCTCTATGTCACAAGATGCGGTATTAGCTCAGGACCTCTTCCCAGTCCTAGATTCACATGCCTGTATCACAGCAACATTACAGGACCTCCAACAGTACTGCTAAATGTCAGGTCAGAAGGTGTGCTTCCCACAGATGGTCCCAAAGCATCAGTACGAGCCGGCCTGCCCAGGGCAGACGGATGCACCAAGTTCTAAGGGAAAGGCCAGCACTTAAGAAGCAGAATATTAAGCAGTAGAACATAAGAACCAGCAATAGCTGGAGTGAGCTTCTGGGAAGGGCTCCAAGGGAAGGCCAGCTCACACATCTGTTCTGATTGTTATAAACTGCTAGAACTTCACAGAGCACTGTGTTGAGACTTAGCCACAACAGCACCAGTGAGCCTGGAGAAGAATGCCGGCAGGGACAGAAGACAGGACACATGTGGATTCAGGGACAAGCAGATGAGTTTTCTACTGAAGCATATCATAGAAAAAGGGAGCTTGCAGAAGTGAAGAAAGCAGTCAGAGTCCCGGGAAGGCCCAGCAGGAAGGAAAGAGGGAGACTCCAGAGCAGCAAGTGCTGGGCACAGGTGAAGGCAGCTTGGCTCTGGGTAGCTCAAGGAGGAAAAGAAAAAAGAGTTCAAGGGGGATGACAGAGCTGCAAAAGCCTACAGTGAACAGCATCACCTTGTTCACAAGGGACTATAACCAGCAGTTAGCTGCCGTGCTGCCAGGTGACCTGCAAACAGCAGCGGCAAGGGGTGCAGCAGTTGAGAGTGGCAAGCCAAAGGCAAGTTTGCAAGGAGCTTAGAGAACAGATAATCAAGGCACTGCCCCAGCAGGGCACAGCAGGCAATTGACTACCTCTGCAGCACCTTGCAGCCTGCAGCTCCCAGTAGGAAAGGGTACAGGACACATCTTTGTGTGTCTTCAGAGGCTTTTCAGGTCAACACATTTCTGGGCAACTCAGGCATGTCCTCATACTCCCTGTGACCGGAGTGAGAGCAGCTGCCTATCATGGAATCATACAATACCAAGGTTGGAAAGGTCCTCAAAGAGTATTTGACCTTGTCAGATAGCATGTTTTCCTGCAGAGGATGAGTTCAATCCTGCCAAACACTGCCATTACCATCCCTGGCAGTGTTCAAGGCCAGGCTGGCCAGGGCTTGGAACAACCTGCTCTAGTGGAAGGTATCCCTGCCCATAGCAGGGTGTTGGAAAAAGACGATCTTAAGGTCCTTTCCAACTCAAACCAGTCTATGATTCTACGTGGGAAGGGGCTGTTTGAAGCTGTAGTGACTTGAGATGCAATTCCTGGTGCCATAAGTAGCTTGCAGGATGAGTCTTGCAGCGAACACTGCTCAACCACACTTGTCCTCTCATGAAAGGGGATTGCTAGTGCCTGAGAAGTGGAGGCATGGAGAAGGCAGATGTGGGTCTAATGGCTGGCACATGTTGCCTGTGCATGATGCACGTGGAAATTGGATTTGCACATGTAGCCTCCAGTTGAAAGAGGAGCAGTTTAGATTGTGGTGGGACAGCCAGAGCACAAGTCAGAAAAGGAAGAAGTTCCACTGCCTCAGCTAGCTTATTCTGGACACCTTTCCTACCATGATTGGGTAGAAGCACAGTGGAGCAGCTGTGCTAACTTCATAGACATGAAGCATGAAGGCATGGAGGTCTGAGCAAGGATAGCCTTTCTGTAGGATTTGCGGGTTTTTACAGGCACAGTAACTGAGGGGGAGGATATACGATATTGCAGCTTCAGAGAACAGAAGATCCAGGACTTCAAACACTACTGAGGCAGAGGTTAATAAAGAAAATAATGCCAGAAAGCAGCAGGAAAAAGCTACCTTCCTTTACATTTGACTGATGCTAATAAGACCACAACAGAGAAAATGGATCCCACCGAGAAGGGCTGCAGGACAGAGCCCTGCAGTGGCCCATTGTGAATGGCAGAAGGAAGAGCTTAGGAACACAGTCATCCCTTCCCTAGTTGCACCCTCCTGGCTTCTGGCAGCCACTGTAGAGACTTTGTGAGCTGGAGGGTGCAACCAAGCCATCGTGTTAAGCAATATAATTATTATAACCAAGATAATAATAAAACCACCTAACCTCAGACTCCATCCGCTGAGCTCTAAGAGATGGAGCACACATTCTAGGATGAAAACCAGAAGCAACTTCACTCATCACAAAGCTATGGTTTAATTACTTGTCTTCTGGTGAGTTTTGCTGCTCAGAAATTCTTTTGCACAAAGAAACCATCGAGCCCACCAGCTTTCTTTCCTCTTTACCCTCTTTAAAAAATACATAGACTGTAAGTTTATTTAAAATGTAAATTAACCACATTGCCAATGACAGATAACAAAGATAAACATTTATGCTAAGCTGCATTTTTCTTATCTCCCAAGACTGTTTTACTCAATATCCTAAAAGCATGAAACACAATAAAAGACAGATCATGTGCAGAACCTCCCGTTTTCTGCGTGAATGTCAGATAAGACATTTGTTGGCTTCTTCACTTACCACTTTTCACATTCAGGCTGCCTTTTGCGGTGTCTTTCCCTAAAACGTTCTCCGCTTCGCAGCTGTATTCCCCAGCATCTTCCAGCTTCACCTTGTTGAACTGCAGTCTGGAAATCTTTCTGTTGAAAAGTACAGCAGATATTTCTTACTAGATTGCTAACCACCCTCATGAATTGATAACCATTCCTGGCCCTGGTACACTGTCTGGGACATCACCTCTGCTTAAGACGATGGGCTGCCTGACCTCACGAGCTGAATAGGCACTCAGGACTGGTCAGAATTCAGATGAGACCCTTGCCAGGAGTCACAACCACCCTTATTTCCTAAACAAACATCTCCCTTTGAATCCACTGCTCTTAGCATGTTGCCATGGTTTGGTCTGAGACCTGCTCTCCCTCTTGCTAGGGGTTGAGCTCAGGAGCCCCAGCATCCCAGCACACAGACTTTTGACGCTGGAGAAAAGCCATTTTACTGATGGACAGCAGGATCTGCCTGTGAGATGGAGATGTGGAAAAGTGTGTTCTGCACCTTCCTCAGACAGGAGGCTGAGCAGTCCAGTGTTTCACTGGCTGCATTGAGTGCTACACACTCAAAACAAACACCCACAGTGTCTGGGGGAACTCATCCCTTTCCAGCCTGCAAATCAAACCCATTGGTTTGACCCAGATAGCATGTAGCTTCATCCAGGTCAACTAATAGGGGAAGCGCTTTGTATCCCCCAACTACACACACTCCAATGTACTACAGACATGTGGGGCTGAACTGCACATGATCATTAAACCAGTCAGAAGCATCTAGAAAGAGCAGAAGATGATGTATGGAATGATTGCTCATGTCAGCTAACAGCCTGTGCCGCGTGCTACACGGGACAGGGATCAGCTCAGCAACAGAGCTCTTAGGTGCTATGAAGAAGACAAGCATCCCTCACCTATGGCAGATGTCCCATTCTCTGGAATGCCTCTCTGACTAATAGCTGAAACCTTTTGTTGCCTGCTTTAACAAAGATCTACAGGAGTCTTCAACACACACTGAGTAACACTTGATGAGCCAACACTGGGATCCCCACGTTAGGCCCTCTGTTTTACTACATCTCCTTTCATGTTAGCCAGCTTATAAAAAAACACCCTATGGTCTCTTCTCATGAGAACATCTCTCTGCTTTCTACCCCAGGCTTTTATCTCAGGTCTGTCATGTAGTCACTTCATTTAGAGACTTGGAAACACTGCCAGGTGTAGAAAGAGGTCTCAGTGGCCTATGGCTCTGACATGTGGAAAATAATCATCAGCTCTGGACTTATTTACAATATTAACATGTCATCTGAGAAGGACTTGTCTTTGGGCTGTACAAATCATCATCCATAGGAAGTCCTTCACAGAAACACAGTCATCCTTTTAACACCCTGACATCCTGCTCTCATGGGAGGCACAGCGCAAGGACTCAGCATGAACATCTCACTAGTTATATTAGTAAATTAAATGCACTTGGAGACAGCTTGGTAGAGCTCCCAGGATATGGGCTCTGCCCTGTTTTACAGGATGCGGTCAAGTGTTCAGTTGCACAAGTTAAGGCCCCATGCGGGGCAATTTTTAAATGAATGTTGACAGTATGCAAGGATCTCTAAATCCCTAGGTCTCCCCTAAGCTACTGTGGCAAGTCAGTTATGTGGACCAACATGTTCCAACATAGGAGCCTGAAGGAGCAGAGTGGTGCAGAGGTGCCTTGACCCTGTGCTGTGCGCTCCTCTGTATTTTTTCAAGTCTCTTAGAGCAACCTGTGACAGTCCAGGGCACCGTGGTCCTCACTGCTATGGTGCCTTAGGAGTCAAGCAACAAGAGATAGTGAAGCATTTATAGGCCTCCAGGTCCTGTCGCTGCCTGGTGGCAGTTGGGTTGTGCATAGAATCACAGACTGGTTTGGGTTAGAAAGGACCTTACAATCATCTAGTTCCAACACCCTGCCAAGGGCAGGGATACCTCACATTAGACCTTGTTGCCCCAGGCTTTGTGTAACCTACCTTGAGCACTGCCAGGGATGGAGCATTTGCCACTTATTGGGCAACCTGTGCCCCCTCAAAAACAAACCACAACAGAAAAACTCAACAGTATTTAAGGCCCTCACGTAAACATCCCAAGTAAAGCAGCTCAAATTTGTCTGCCTCTGAGCTAAAGTATTCCCATGCATCTTTCTGGGAAGGTACAATGGGTGCACTATGAAGGGGTTGGCTCTGTTGGGCTGTAGCGCAACTCTGACAACACTGTCCTCAGCACACCCAGCCATTAGCTGACTTAATCCTCCCTGACAGACTACACCATCTGTTTCATGAACTACCTCTACAACAGGCTCATAGCTATCGCTGCTATGCAGAGCAGAAAGGCAGGCAGCACGTGTTGAAAGCAGCTTGGGAGAGTTCTAACTCCAAGTCCTGTAGAACACACCACCCTTGGCACACCATGCTGAGGCTATCTGCCGGAGCAGAGCTGGAAGCATTAACCAACATGCTGCCTTCACCTGCCGGAGGACAGATATCCTAATGATAACTGGCTGTGTTGCAATCTCAGTTGCACAGCATATTTCGCCAGGTGTAGGAACTGGAAAAATCCACTACAGCATTAGAATATCACCTGCGTACATGATCGTCCACAGATAAAGTGGTTTAAGCCCCAAAGATAGAAATCAGTAAGTTATTAGTAACACAAAAGAGTACTGAAAGGAGGCACACTTGACAGATTCCTCTCCAAGAACAGGATGAGAGGCATTTGGTCTTTTACCCGGAACTGGAGAAGAATGCGAGCAGAATAAAAAGCAATGTTGGCTTTTATAGCATATCAGATTCAAGGTGAAACCAAAGAGGATTCATTTGGTTTAATGCACAAGATCGTTGTACTATCAAAAGTGCTTATTTTTATTTTCCAGTACAGTTTGAAGTTCTCCTGGACTGCAAGATCCCCTTGAAAAAATCAAGATCTGTTTCTTGCTTTTCATACTCCAGACGGATGGCATAACTACTCTTGGCCTTCACTATATAATATAATGCTATATAATGTAAAGTAACAGACTTGGAGGAGTGAGATGAAGGGTGCAGATGAGGATTAGTTTTAATATTGAGCATGGCCGCAGTAAAGACAATTTCCCTATTCAGGTAGCACTGAAACACCCAGAGATTACTTGTTTCACGGCATTAGTCATGTGTCTTTTAATTCACATGGATAATGCCTGTGCACTGAAGAACTGAACTGAAGGATGTAAAAGAGACTACACCTTGGTCTGTGTGTGGCAAAGATGACCACTTTGTTCTATTCTACTATCTCCAAGGGCTACTGAAATACCTCAAAACTGGCTAGGAAATAGTCATTTTTCATGTCTGCATCCTCCCTCCTGCTACCCCCAGGCAGGTACTTTGTTCACTTGAAGGCTGAGGAGTGGTTTTACAGCAATACCAAGTAGCAGCATACAAGGAATTAAGTTGTGCACAGGAGTTTTGCATCAAGTCTCCTGCTGCCCTTGTGGGCAGCGTGTCTCTTGGGGACATCAGCCCCTGGGAAAGCCCTAAACTGTTGGTTCACAAGAGTGCCTTGCTGCCAGAGGATGCCATTCTTCTGGAGGAAGTCTCTACCCCAGGCTGTTTGTTCAGTGAAAGGGCCAGGGTCACTGACAGATCCCATCATTTCACTGCAGTGCAACTCTGTTGACATTTCTTTACTCCAGGGGAAAATCTGCCTCATTGTCTTTTCTGACCCTCAGCACATATGACTTCGCCATGCACTAATTACCTCCCGTAGTGCCAGTGGAGGAATAAGCCACGGGGAATACGTTGTCTGCAAGCTCTGGGGGATAGGATTCATGAGGGGACTTCAGCCTGGCCAGAAGAAGATCCCCCAAATACCTTTCTGGCCATGAGAAAAGAGTCCCACAGAGGGCAGTTTGGAGGGATGAGTAAATCACCCTCTGCAGTGTCAATACCAGATCACAATGGGAAGCAGGGAGATTAGCCCTTGGCTGGGACCTACACAGAGATCCTGGTAAATTCCGGCCAAGAAGGGTGGCCTCATCTGCTGTAATTCAGACATCTCGGAGTTAGACATCTAAATGTGAGTCGGGGCCTCCGGTATAGTTGGAGGAAAAGAAAACAGGCGCTATCTCAGCCAAGGAGAAACTGTTCATGACAGAAGTCATGCTCTCACCTCCACTTCAGTCAAGCTTGAATCATTTTCATCCTCTTACCTACTGCCAAGTGAAAATGTGACTGTCTTCCCAGGTCATCTCCTTGCAAAGCCATTCATCTAAGGGCAAGAATGCAGCTGCCAAAAGCTGCTACCAAGACACCTACATTTCACTGTGAACTCAGCACTCCCTGTGTGAGTTCAGCCTCTTCTGTATCATTCAGGACACAAATAGCTCTAGGATTACTACTGTTGTAGTATTTTATTAGTCTTCTAAAAACAGGGTAGCTAACACGTAAGTAGTAAAGGAATCAGCTGATAAAGAGAATTTGAAGATTACACTATATGTAGCCCCTAAATTGTCAATGAAGAACACTGCACATAGTAAACACACCCAAGATCCTAGCAAAAGGAAATTCCCAAACATGACCCTTGCAAAGGACACACTGAATACACTGCTGTGGTTATCTATTAACTCCATTCCTGTCTGTTTGCACAGAGCCAGTAGCAGGAAGCACACCAGTATTGCAGAGAACAGAAAGGCCAGTAATTGCTGTAATGTCTACTGCTCACGCTCCTGCCAAAGATTTAATTGGAGCCTATGTGCTGCCCTGGCACTTTTCACGGTGGTGAATTTGCCCTGAGAGAGCAGATTAATGATTGGCAAGAAGATTCAGAATATCTAATTCTTCAGTTTAAAGTAAGAAGCAGCGTCCAGGAACCATCAAATCTGAGGCAGCCCCACTGGCTGGAGTAAGGCTATCAGAGCCCTGGCTTCTGAGAACACATTCATCTTCCTCAGCACACAGGGGGATAAAATCAGGTAGAAGGGATGACTGCAATGCAAAGCAGAGAGGGGATGGCTGTGGCAAAGCACCTCTGTCCGGCAGGACAGAAGTAGCAGCCAGGAGCATCCTCTGCCCCACACAGAGAGATGAAAACCACCCTAATGTCTTTCCTGCCCTTCAGAGGCAGTTACACTGAGCTGGTAGCGCAACAGAGCCAGGCAAGCCAATGGTGCCTTGGAATGTTTGAGGAAAACAAGTGGCTCTATGCTGGCTGCTAGGCACTCTAGGGCATGATCTGGCTAGCTCAGGATTAGCTACAGAAACAGCAAATGGGAAAGGGGAAAAGAAATTGCCACAAGCAAAGCGATCACATAAGAGGGGTAAAGACAGGAAGGTTCAGACTTTGCAGCTCCACCATCATCCCTTCTGCCAGGGGGGAAATCCTCCTTCTTCTCTCCCTCACACCATAATCTGCCCCACTCAGTGTCCGAGCTGCAGGAACTGTGGGAGAAGCAGGTGTGGGACACAGTTAAAGTCCTTGCAGGTGCCTAGGACAGGACCATCCCTGGTCCGTCCGGACCAGGGGTCCATCCCCAGACCCCCTCTACCTGCTGTCTCCTACCCTTGTCCCCCAACATTAAAGTGCTGTTCTAACCTGAAAAGCAGATTTGCCCCTTCTGTGCTCAGCAGTGCTGTTGTCTCTCTGTGCCCAGGCTTGGGACAGGCTGATTTTAAACGGAAGACTCGACCAGTCCTCACTCTGTAGAGCTGACACTGAACTGGTCTCAGAGTGAGAGCTGGAGTCCCTTCTGGGTCTTGCAATGTCAACAGAAGGGAACAAGATCAATAAGTACACTCCAAAGAGCAGGGTCACTTGTGCAACCCCTCTCCATCCTGAAATTCAACCTAAGGCCACATTGCTGAGTTGCCACAGATGTTCCTGCAATGGGAAGAGGTGTAGGGCAAGAGAGGCAGCGTAATGCAACACAGATCCCCAGAGTGGACTTTGTGGCCACCCTGTTGAGAGGCAAACCCATGTGTGCTGCTGCTCTTTGTGCCAGGCCAGTCTGCAGCAGCTGCCAGGGTGTGAAATCAATAACTACGTAAAAACAGTTTTGGATTAAGGCTGACACACAGGTCAGATGTCAGTGCAGGGTCTCTTGTATTACTTGTCATAGAACCATAGAATCACAGCATGGTTTGGGTTGGAAGGGACCTTAAAGCTCATCCAGTTCCACTCCCCTGCTATGGACAAGGACATCTTCCACTAGACCAGGTTGCTTATCAGTCTACATCTGTGATATACTTCCAAACCTAGGATTCTAGGGGAACCCTGAAAATCATGCTTGCAGATAGATAATGTGCTGTCCCAGATGAACTGCCTTTAACCTCAGCCCTAACCCAGCCCTCCTTCCCCATGGCAAAGCATTTTAACTCACACTGGATGAATGGGATTTCAGCTCATGTCTCAATGAGTGCTCCAACCTATCTGTGACATTCCACAGCCACAGTGGGCTAAGTTCTGGAGGGAGAAATTTTATCCTTCCCCGTTGTTTTTTGTAGCAGCCAACATCACTGGAAAAACCACACAACATTGCAGGCATATAAAGCTCCTTCCACCTCTAAGTCTGCACACACCATCAGTTGAAGCAGCCCAGCGTCTGACCGTAACTTGTTAGCCACTGTAACTCAGACAAGTTTCATTAAATACCCATTCCCTGAATCTCCTAGGAGCTCCAACTTGCAAGGCTTGTGGATTGTTCTAGCTCAAGATCCAACTGCTTCTCCTTTCAGTTCTCAAATTCCCTGGTTCAGTCCCAGGTGCATTGGCCAAGATGACGTCCATCATCTCCTTTAAAACAACAGACAGGCAAACAAAGGAGATGCTCTCCTTCACACCCCCCTCCAACAAAGTGCCTTCAGCAGCTAAACCCAAATCCCAAGTATGGGAGACTTATAATGACATCGTGAGAGTTAGCAAGGCAGAAGCTCCCCTGGTGATTATAACAACACCGGTGCTTGAGAAGAGTCTTAGCTTCGAGGCATCTGGAATTGCTCTTGCAAGATCCATTGTCAAATGAGCTTTTTCCTTTGTTTAAAAATGTCAGCCTGAAGACCCCTGCCAGAGTGGTGGTATAGCCTGCTTGGGTTCACTCTGGCTCCCACAAGGCTTCAACAGCTCTCTTTGCCCCTCCTTGTCTCCAGGCTTAATTAGGAAATCATTTATCTATATTGGCACTCTCTTTCCCCTGCTGCTTTGGCATTATGATCTCTTTTTTTTTGCCTTCATTCCAGAGCAGTGAGCTGTACAGGGAAGACCACAGCCCCATTCATTGTGGGTGGGGAATAATCTACAGCAGGGAGCATTACAAGGAAGACCCCAGCAATGAATCTGCTCCAGCTAGGAACGCCTGAGGGACTACTGTACAGAAACGGGAGAGGAGGGTATCCCTTGGCTCCACTTACAGGCTAACAATAGGGATTCCTGGTGATACTGAAAGTAGGACACTACTCCCAAGGGATGTCATATGGTCAGCCTGTCCCAAACTGAACTGTCACAACCCTCTCCAGTCTAATGATGTGCCTACTTCATCACCACAGCGATCTCCCTTGATAAAAGAGCACACAAAGAAGCGAGGCTGTAAGGACAGCCACAGCAAGGAGACTACCAGGCTCCTGAACCCCCTCTGACACCAGCTGGGATTCTACGTGTCTGAGGGCTGAGCCCTGAGCACAGCCTGAACTCTACAGGTTCTCTACATGTCCACAAGTAGAAACTCTCCTGGCTTTCTCCACAGCTGGCATTTGACCATTTGCCAGACATCCAGAGGGTCAGAACCCAACCTCAGTCCCGTCTCCGACATACTCAGCAGTGAATGGCATCGTTTTGGCAGCTCAGAGGGAGAGCCACTCACTGTGCTGAACTTCCACCACTGTAACAATCCTTTCTGGGTAATTCCTCTAGGTTCCCCATCAACTGTGTTTTATTTAAATGGAGCCAGAGATAAAATTCCAGCCAAAAATTTCTTCTACCTTAAAGAGAAGTTTCCATTTTGTGCAAGTCAGGCTTGCCCCTGCCTGTTACTAATTACAGATTGAACATGCAGTTCAGAAAGGAGGAATCAGGATTGTTCCCCTCCCTTCAGCTAATATCCATTGAAAAAAAAACCTGACTCCTTTGGCTGATGGTACCAGACATTTTGCCAGTAAGTTTAGAACACAAGAGGGAAGAGGATTAATGGAGAAGCTGAAGAGATGAAGTGCAGTTAACTGCTCCTCTCCTCCTTACAAACATATACTGCCCTTATTTTAAAAGGGATCTACTGTAGTGGGATCAGATGAAAACTTGATCACAAAGAACAGTCTTCAGTCACAGTTGCTAGTTAGAAATCTCAAGTCCCTTTAAACCCACAGGGAGGAAAGCCAGGCACAGAGCAGGAATGAGTCACAATCCCGTTCTTGCCTTCTATCCTAACCCTCTGCATGCTGTTGAAGGACCTCAGAATTGCAGACAAAGGGTCTGATGCTCTGCTTGGGATACACTGGACCAAGCGGAACAGTATGGAAAACACTTCCCCATCCTGGCAGGGCTCATTTGCCTGGCTCCAGCAGACAGCTAGTGATCCTGCACACCTGGCCAGATGCTGCAGAGCTTTTTGTGTACTTTCTCTATGGAAATCCCTCCCCAGGGCTCTATTTCCAGCCCTCTGGAAACCCCACTCTACTCTGAACTGAAAGAAAGAGCAGGGCTTATCTGGAGACCAGTGTTATCTCTAAGTGGAGCCAGATGTATAAACACCATTATTCTTGAATTAATCACCATAGAGTAGGACTTCCCTTCTGAGTTTTACAATTTAGAATACTTACCCTTCCCTGGAGCCTCCTCCTAACAACATGCTGGAAATCATTATGTACACCCATATCCCATATCCAGTTTTGGGTCCCACTACTAAACCCAGGTACTTATTGGAGATATTCAAAACTATAAGGGCTCCCTAGATCCTCATGCTGCTTGCACAAAGCAATTTTTAGTGTTCACTGCATGCTATCAAGACCAGAAAGAGACAGGTCCAATGCCAGTAAGGACTCTGCCCTCTTGGTGTTTTCAAGCACTGAGACCTAGCAAACTCCATGGAGAGAAGAGCCTGAAAGCCGAGGATGCCAGAGTGGATGTGCACAGACCCATTCAGATCTGCTTAGAGTGTTCCTTTACTGCTGACTGCTCAAAGAGGGGTTGACGTTTTTGGCCATTCTGACATCAGAGCTGTCCCAGATCAGCAACTGCTTGAGTCTAATCTCTGTAGGCAGGCTCCAGCCCCACATAGGCAAGCTCTCCACTTTAGGGCATGTTTTAATGACAGCAGAGAGCAAAAGCAGTGATGGGAAGCTCTTCCAATACCTGAGGGGGGTCTACAAGAGACTTGGAGAGAGATTTTTTACAAGGGCATGTAGTGCAGGACGAAGGTGAATGGCTTTAAACTGACAGAGGGGAGATTGAGATTAGACATTAGGAAGAAATTCCTTACTCTAAGGGTGCTGAGGAGCTGGCACAGGGTGACCAGAGAGCCTGTGGCTGCCCCATCCATGGCAGTGTTCAACGCCA
The DNA here is from genome assembly GCA_032466535.1 of Forpus xanthops. Lineage (NCBI taxonomy): Eukaryota > Metazoa > Chordata > Aves > Psittaciformes > Psittacidae > Forpus > Forpus xanthops. The sequence continues at coordinate 76,674 of JASSUY010028323.1, read as the reverse complement.
GGTTGGACAGGGCTTGGAGCACAGTGGAAGATGTCCCTGCCCATGGCACTGGGTTGGAACTGGATGAGCTTTAAGGTCCTTTCCAACCCAAACCAGTCTGTGATGCTATGATTCTGGGGGGAGAATAGTGAGGGCTTTGGGCTTACACCTTTGCTGCTGAGGGAGTCTCAGGCACTGGAGGAGGCAGGTGCTCAGCTTTCTTTACAATGTTTATCCTTGGGCTTATTTTGCAGCAAGCAGCACTTCCAGCATGCACAGTGTGTCCCTGGCCTGTCACTGGCAGGCTGTCAGCTGACACATTGCCATGGAAACTGGTAAATGCAAAATTATGACTTGACAGCAGTGTCCTGAGGAAAGGATCAACCTTCTTCCATATGTTTATGTGTCTGACACAGGGAGTGCATGAACTCCTGCACCACTGTGGGTGGGATGCCACCCTGTCACAGCTCTGTGCTGGATACAGGGTGCCAGGAGGCAAGAGGGACTATGATGTCTGGGAGCACAGCAGGGACATGCTGCAAGAGGCGCTTGTTATCACCAGAGAGACTTGATGGGTGTTTAGTCTGGTGCTGATTGCTCTCTAGCTGTGAGGGAAATAGCACCCCAACATCCCTTTGAGATGTAGCACCACTGAGCTCAGGGTCCCACAGGCTGCCTGCCCGCAGGATGCAGTGTCCACATGGGTGGACCAGCAGGATTCCCACACATGGCTGCAGTGGGTGGTGCAGACATCCCTCTAGGGCATGCCAGCCCCAGTACCCACCAGTAAACAACTGAGGCCATGGGGTTCACAAGGCCCACAGAAACACTGAGGACAACAGAGCAGAGATGAGTACAGTTCTGCCCTACTCTGTTGTCTGCAAGCCCAGACAGCCCTTCCTGAACAGACAGCATCAATAACAAGCCAGTTATTCTGGATTCCCTGGTGTTTCTAGCCTAAGCCTTATACTGACCACCTTTCTGCCTGTTCTCAGAACAGCCACAAACCCTACAGTTACTATAATGGAGGTCAACCATTCTGCATGTGGCTTTGAAATCAGAGCCAACAGGATCAATGTTAACTTAGAGCAATTGACAATTGAGCACTAACTGATCTAAGTGATTATTTAATGGCTTCTAATTTTAAAGTTAATACTTTTTGAAGTCCATAATGAGAAGGGATGAGCTATTTTTCACATACTCAGACATAACATATGTTAACAGAGAATTAACAAGTTCTCCAAGGGCTTGGGTAATTGCAGGCTGACTGTTGCTGGCTAGGTCAGTATGTATGAATGTAAGCATAGTCACAATGATGGAATAACTTTAAGCTATATCAGATGTAAGTAGTTGGCCTTCACAAATATCAACATGGATTCACTTAAATCAATTCCAAATGAGAACCCCTTAGCTAGTCACTGGGGCCTATTTCTCCTGGTGTTTTCGCACTGCCCCAGTGAGGTGGTCCCTAGGATGACACTCATTGAGAGTAGCTACCTGAGGGCTTCACTTCAGGGAGGGCTTGGGGCAGTCACGATGGAGCTTGCCCTGTGCAGCAACATTAGGTGTTGCGTGAGATCAGGTGACTACAAGTCCTAACCAGACAGTACCATGATGCGCTTTGCATCCTTGCAGTTGTTTAAGATGGCTTTGAGTCCACCTAAGTTCAGGATAACAATGGTTCCTCGCACATTGATGCAGGTTCGCTGTGTGCTGCTGTGGTGACTGCTAGGCTTGCGCAGCTTCTGCATTCAAACCCATAGTCACAAAGCAGGATTCACCCCAGGTAACCTGAGCTACCTGCAACCAGTCTACAGCTAGCAGATAAAGTTATCTCCCATCTCAGATACCCAATGACACATTTACCCACAGAGAGTCCCATATACAAACCCAATAGCTACTCTGTGTGTGCCCTGCTCCAATCTCTCTGCTGCTTTCTGAGGAAACTGGGAACCATGCTCACTCTCCCAGGCATGGTAAATGGGTTGGGCATAGTTCTGTGATGCCAAGGAAGTGCCACAGTATCTCTCAGCTTTGATATGGAGAGGAGAGCATCCCTTCTACCCAGACAGTCCCACAGACCCAGACACTCAGAGCTACAGAGCAGAGGCAGAGCAGCCCCATAGCATACTTACTTCCCATTCCCATACTTGATCCGGATGTCTTTGCTCTTCTTCAGCTCTTTGCCATCTTTAAACCACTTGTAGGATGGCTGAGGGTTTCCAGCAGTCGCCTCGCATTTCAGTGAAATCTTCTCACCAACATGAACATTTGGGCTTTTCAGTTTCTTCAGCTTGGGAGGGACAGCTACAAAAACAGAAACCAGACAATGTGAAACCTGCCTCTTTCAGAGGCTGCACACAGCAATGTGAGTCCACCAAGCCCCCTCTTTGGCAAAAGTACTCCTTCCACTGACATGGGGTGGCTGGAGAGGGGCTGCACACTAGCTCGGCTCCCCAGGCTTTACCAGCACATAGGCATGGAGTCAGGAATGCCCGTTTGGAGAATACAGGGAGCTCCCCAGGTCTGGCTTGCTCCAGACTCCACTGCTCCATAGCTGTCCTTATGCAGGTAGGACCCATGTGTCTTCCTTCTAGCACAAGGATTTGCTCTGCTCTCCAGGCTCTCCCACCAGCCCACAGCCAGGATGCAGGAGGCTCAAGCTCTTTGAAGACTATTTTCCCTGCATCCTGCAGTTGCTGCTGATGGTTATCAGCACCTACACAATCTCTGCCACTGCCAGCAGAAGTGTTGCCAGTCCCACACCACAGCAGCCACAGCTGGAGAGTTTCACTGCAGATGAAGCAGAGGCAGGTCTTGGGGTGCAGTCCCCAGTGCCGCAGTAATGTATGACATGGATGCTCTATGCCTGCTGCAAAGGAGGATGGTCATTCAGTGACAGCATCAGCAGCAAAGCAATAGCCATTGAGAGGGGCTGCAGTGGAAACCTGTACACATAAAGGATGAGAAGGGTGGGAACTGGATGAGCTCTAAGGTCCCTTCCAACCCAAACCAGTCTGTGATGCTATTTAAAATGGTCTTAGGACCTGCAATGTCAGGTTTTCCAGTCTGAAGCCTGGTTCTGCATGTGAGCATGCTTGTGTGTTTCAGACAGGTGAAACATCAGGCAGAAAGGCAAACACTTCTTATCAATCTCTACCAGACTCTATATTAAACCTGACAAAGAAGCATTAGCAGGCTTGCAATTTTTCTTCTAATTGGCAGCTCCCCTTTTCCTTTTCCCATTAACCTTTAAAAATACAGCAAATTGCTGGGTTTGGCTTAAGAATATTCATAACAATGATTTCCACTTGTCTAAGATGTGTTACAGATAAAGTATTTCCTCTCACTAATATGCACAAGCTGCCTTTTAATTGCCTACTGCATTCTGATCTTGCGATATGGAAGAGCAACCAAAGGAGGAGGAACTGGGTGGGTTTCATTAGAGCAGTTGCTAATTTATAGACCTTTGCGTGTCTCCACTCATTCTTCATGCCAAGCTAAGTCATCATAGGTTGTATTTACAATTTTTTCACTGCAAGTGATCTTATACAAAATAAAAAGCACAGCAGTCATCACGTGTACGCTACTGCATCAGGAGGCTCTGAGGACACTCATATTCATTTGGTTTATGTGCAAGGGTGTGTGAATATAAACTGTCCTCAATTCAATAGATATGGAGAGAAATGTACCATTTGGGGTAACACAGGTTGGCTGGGCAAAACTCCCAGTGACTGAAAGTCAAACCCAGACCATGAGAGGAGAGGTGCCCGGCAGCATGTGAGTGGGTTACATAGCAGCTCTGGCTCCAAGCGCACCAGGTCTGCCACTGACAGCTACATCGGCACCAAGGAGCAGAAGCAAACAAGACCCAGGAGTGCAAAGGAAAGATGTTTAGCACACCAAGGAAAGAAGAATAAACCCCATCAAACATTCTTCCTGACTTCTTTTTTTGCACACTGAAGCCTGCTGCAGGCTCTCAAGTAATCTATGCCACAGGTAAGATGGGAAGGGCTTCAGATGTGCTGATGGGGTAGGAGCAGCACAAAAACCAGCTTGGACAAATGCAGGTGATTGCTTCAGGCTCACACTGATGTCTTGCACTGCTGCCCAGGTCTCTGTGTTTTGGCACTTCCGAACAAAAAATACCTCAGTTTTCCCCAAATTCCATTAGTTCTGTGAAGATTCAAATGCCCTGGGTTTTGTGCAGCCAATATCCCTGATCCTTGCCTGGAAATGGGTCACACAGAAGAGCAGCAAGGCAATGAATGGAGAAGAGGGCTTGCCTCTTCTCAGAACACTGTGCCCAGAGAGCCAGGAAGGTAAACAGGACCTTGCTTTTATAGGGGTCATTTTGGGGAATAGAGAAATAGACTCTGTCAAATATTTATTCTGTCTGAATGTGTGTGTGGGTTGGTTCCTATTGTGCACTGAGGTCACCCTGTACCATGCCAACAGCATACATGTGCCTTAAATACTAGGAAGGTCCTAACCTTGGCACTCATGCATCTGCTTTGTATTATTTCTAGGTTTGCAGTCTGCAGAGTTATGAAGTAGGCAGCATGGCCTGGGAGAAGGATGCGTTAGTCTTGCCCCTCTGCCCAGAAAATGCTGGTAAGACCACAGCAAAGCCCAGAAATCTGGAGAAGATTGAAGGTAGAGGGCCAAGGACAAGCAAGAAACCTTCCAAGTTCTCTATTTCCCTCTTTTTTCCTGCCAACAGGGGTTACATCTCACTCATACCTGTTTACCCCTCATGCCTACTGCTTCTGTGATAGATTACATGACACTACTCAACAGGCAGGCCCAAAGAGACACATATCAGAGATGGAGTGGACACTTACCTAGAGCAGGGGCTCTGCCTGCATCGCACTCCTCCACCTGAGCCTGCCCAGAAAAAGGAAGAAATGCTTCCCTGAATGTCTTTGTCTATCTCACAAAAGGAGGGAAAGGGACTGCACACTCAGCTCACAAGCCACACTGCATGGACTGTAATTCCCTGCTTGAATCAGGCCAGTGAAACGGGAATCCAATACAGAAATATTTTGGACTCTATCTGGGAAAAGCATTGAGCACAAAGAAAGAGCTGTGCTGCCTGACAGCAGCACACCTGCGTGCCTTACTGCTGCCCTGCAAGAGTGGCTTGCCCTTGGATGGCAGCATGGGAAGAGCAGGCAGAGCCCCAAGCCTGGAGTGTAGTACCCAGAGTCTTGCACAGGCTGCTCCAGTTGAAAGGAGCCCCCAGCCTTGGTCTCCTGCAACAGCTGCTCTGGGCTGGAAAGTCTCTCTTCCTAATTCCTGCACTTCTTAGACACAGAACCTTCATCAGAGCCATTAGCTGCTGCTGAGCCTGCTTAACGCCAGCCCAAGAGCTTCCACTGGTTTGTATTTGCATCACTTAAACTGCAGCCCTTTTTCCCAGGCTGAATTTCTCTGGCTTTGGCTTCCATTCAAGAGATCTCTCTGCTCTTCTCTGATAGATTTGAATCCCATCTAGCAGCCAGAAACCTCTTCCCTTTTTAGGTACTTGTAAACTATGAATGAATCACCTTTCAACCTCCTCCAGCAGTAAACTAAAGTAGCTTGAGAGACCAAAGCAGCACGTGGAGTGCTAATACTGGAATATGTCAAAGAAAGTTTTACATTTGGGTTCACTTTTGCCTTTAACATTGTCCCATTTCCTATCTCTGCCCTGTCTAAATCACAGAGTTGCAGTCAGAAAGTCATGAGCTTAACTCAGACATGAGGATTTTAAAAGTGCTCCCTTTCTTTAATGCTCTGAACATTTTTGGTCATTTTAATCTCCTGCCTGAATACTACTTTCTCAAACAAGTTGAGAAGCAAAGTTGCTAGCTTCATACATACCAAGATAACATACTATCCGTGGCAAGCAGACTCAGTTGCATACCAACTGGAGTTCAGGTCCCATTTCCCCATGTTTTCACCAGTTCTCAGCTTCGCAGCCTCATCCACACAAGTTACTGCTGCTTGGATGTGGCCAGTACATCTTACGTCAAACCAGAACACCTAATCAAGGCCACCCAAGTCACCTGCCAACCACTCCTCTATCTGAATTTCAGTCTCCTCTCCATGGGGTTGAAGAATCACCAGCCTCACAAAGCCTGAGGTGATGGAGAAAAGAGGCTGCGTCTCTCCAGGCAATTCTTCTAGCAGACAACCATGACAAGAAAGGAAAGAGCAGCACAGCCTGGTAGAGCCAAGACCAACAAGAAATACAGATTTTCTACAGGTTTTTGCCCACTCCAAGGTCAGACAAAATGCAGGAAACCACTAGATCCCAGCCTACACCAGTTCTGGTAACTGTAAGATTTAACCCTAAAGCTGGGATTGACAAATGCTCACAATTCCCTTACCTGTTTAAAGAGCTATGTTTCACTAAGAGGCCTCTGCAGGAGAGGTTTGCCCTCTGACATCAGTCCTGGCATCTACTGCCAGGTTATCACCATCTCATGGAGAGAAGAGGCTTACAGAAGTCTAAAAAATTGAGGTCTAAATTACACCATACAAATTCTCTGAACATTCACCCTAAGAGGACTTACATGTACACACTGCTTTAACTAATTCACTTCTGATTACATCTGATATTGCATTGAAGTACCTTGATGATGACAACACCTCTTTTACTTCGGGTACCTGAAGTATGCCTGAAAGCACCTTAAAGCCTCAACTCAAAACACCATTAATCATGAACAGGCAAAGTGCCCAAACAGAGTCCAACAACAGAGCAGTAACAAAACCACATCCCACCCACACAGCATCATACATAAACAACTCCTTGGCAGCATGAAACAGAAGCAAGTCATCTTGGAAAAGGTGCTCAGTGAACTCCTTAATAGCCACAAACACCGCAGTGTTTTGCTTGCCTTGGGAGATCCTCCAGAGCAGACAAGCTACGGACACATCTGGGATCTCTGGGCAACGGATGACACAAGACATGACTTATTTTCCTCGCCTGCTTTGGAGGATACAATGCCAACCACTGGAGGCTGCTCCACACTGCCTGGCACACAGCAGGTGGCACATTAGATAGGTGGATCTGGAGAACTGGGAGAACAGGATCCTTCTGTGTCATTCTGAGCTACTGAGGAAGAGGGTAACAGCTTGAATTGCCATGGGCATGGAAAAGAGAGGCTGAAAAACGTTTACTGCAGCTGGGACTCTGAATGCAGTTCAGCTCTTCGGCAGCAGGGTCACAAGAGCTCCTCTGAGACCTCCAATGCTCCTGAAGGTAACAGGGCTGTATTTGACTAAAGCCATACCTGAAATATGACACGCCCCAGCTTTATTCAATGGATAGACACAACTTCCACAAACCATACACAGAGCAGAGCCTATCAGAGAGAACCTTGATGTCACACTGACATATCACCCTATATCAGCCTCTGCCACAACCCACCAGTGATTAACTACAGGCTTCAAATTAAGAACAAAAAATATAAATGTAAATGCTTTATGCTTTAGGCAACTTACATTTCCAGTTAATGCAAAAAAGGATAGTCAGACTTTCTCATAGTGCTGTCTGTGCAACTGCAGCATCTCACTCAGATCTCTGCATCCTGGTCAAGAAAGGCACAACGTCAAACTTAAATTTTCAAGGGGCAGCATTCTGTTATGGCAGCTAATTATGGCCTTTTAATTAACACACAGCCATGTTTCTCTTACTACATCTGTGATGGTAGGGACACCACTGTGGGAGCAAGCACTAGATCATAGAATCATAGAATAGTTAGGGTAGGAAAGGACCTTAAGATCATCTAGTTCCAACCCCCTGCTCTGGGCAGGGACACCTCCCACTAAACCATGTCACCCAA
>JASSUY010028323.1:0-68662 GCA_032466535.1 Forpus xanthops | reverse complement strand
CTCCCCAGCATCCCTATAGGCCCCCTTCAGATACTGGAAGGCTGCTATGAGGTCTCCGCGCAGCCTTCTCTTCTCCAAGCTGAACAGCTCCAACTGTCATGGCTCACTTTGGGGTTTATACACCTTGCCTTTAATGTCCATGGGTCTATCTGTGCAGTAACTGCAATGACATAGGCTTCAGCAAGGGCATAGGCTTAATAACCCAAAGCCCTGCAAGGACACAGGAGACACGCTCTGTGCCTAGCATGCACCATGCTGCTGTGCCCTTCCTGCAGAAGTACACCAGCAGGAGTCAGAGCTTTGTGTTCCTGGAGATGCCTTACTTTGACAGCTGGAGACACAAGGTATGACAATGAAGGAACCATTCTCCCAGGTCCTAGAGGGTCTGCTGAGGACACCCACCCAGCTGATTCACAGACAGAGATGTGGGGAGGACCCAGATGACTGGAAGTGTGAAGATGCTGAAAAGACTGAGGTCAGTAGACTTGGGGCTCTAATGAAGCTTGGAAACCTTGCTGGAGCCAGAATGACCACATTATTCTTCCCTTCATGTCCCATAGTATCCCTACCATACAAGATCTTTTCCCTTAGCTAGCATCCTGTAGCCTTCTAAGTCAGGAAGGAGTAATGGCTACAATACCAACCCACAGTGTTATGTATACTTAAAACTGTGAGTTACAGCAATCACTATTTCCATAATAATTCCCATCAGCCAAAGAAAACTGACTGAAAAGTCACAAACAGGTTTGCTGATTTAGGCTTGCTCTCTATAGGATCCCTCTGGCAAGCTCAAAGCACAGGAAAAAGTTCCACAAAGCCAGTGAGTTCACTCTCATAAATACTGGCTCCACTTACATAAAAGTGCAATTGATAAATTCCTCCTCATCTGCATTTCTCTTTCCCACACTAAATATTTAGTTATTCTTTTTTCAAGGGAAAGTTTTAAAATTGGGGTATGATTTGGTCCAGTGCCTTAGGCTGAAATCTCAGCTCCAATGTAATCAATGAGCATCTGGCCACTGGGAGAAGATCTCTCCCCAGTACCCATGCCTTTCAGCCAAATTACTAAGACAGCTAAGGCACGTTTTTACCACAGATTGAGAAGAGATGCTAGAGGTGCCCATCCATGTGGCAGCTCCAACAGTTACCTGGATAGCACAACAGCTACAAGTAATTCACATACAAATATCTATGTCAAAATCCAGGACTGAAGTGTTTGGATTTGCCAAACCTAGTACTCTATGAACACTAGCTGGTTTGCAAACAATGTAATTGGAGTAGAATTGCTATTGTGTTTGTTTGTTTTGAATATTTTTGGCCAGGAAGTTGTCCTGGAGGTATAGTTGAGCATAAGTGGTCTGGTGGAAAAATGTCATTCATTCTGTTCCTATTAAAACCAAAAACAATAGCCACACAAAGACAGCAGCGACGATTTCTGCTCTTCATGCCTCTAACAATGTGTTTTCAACCCTAAAGGCAACATCTTGTTTATACCAAATTGATTCTGGGATCATATTTTCTATAATCAAACATATCTTTGTTCAAAGATATGTTTTATGGTCTGCTCAATTTCCACATGACCTTGAAAACAGCAATTCATAAAATATAGCTTTATCTCTATCTTCGCAATCAGCTAGAAAAATGGCCCACCCATACTTTGCGGATGGCCAGTCAAGGCCCAGCCAACAAACGGATTACCCAGAGCATCCAAAACTTCAAAATACATCTATTCTTTGTTACAGCCACTGAACACTAAGCACAAATTACTTGCTTTAGTATCCTGGTAAAGACCAGTGTGGCATCCATTATCTTTCAATCACCAAAGGAAAGTGTAACCCTCACCCCAGGAAATAAATCAATCTAAGATAGCAAACCCCCTTGTGTCATTACAACTTTCTCATGAAATCTGTACATGAAACCATGCACAGACCCCTTAAGGTCATGGCAAAGCTAAATGCAATTTTCAGGATACGGGGAAGGATTTGCTGATGTAAAATGGCCATCAGTGGAGTATCATCAGTTCCAGAAAGGGATGAAAAAACTATTTTGTGTTATACAGCTCTATCAACCACAGGAGTGTTTCTAAAACCCTGGGTAAAAGAAACCCACTCAGTTAAAGGGGAGCTGAAATTCATTTAACAGAGACTGAGTGCACTGCCTGGACTCTCCCAGTGACAAGAGGACAGAAGACATAACTGCAAAACCAAGAGCTACAAACATAAATGCAATCGAGTCTGTGTGAGGTACATGAGCAAGTCAACCAGGGATTCAACTCTTAGCTTTAGACAGCACAACACTTCTGGACATCCCTGTCCTCCTTTCTCAATATATTGTATTTAAATAGAATGAGGACCCCAGAGGTAAGGTCTAAGGTTGAGAAGACCATAAACACAGAGCACCATCTGCAGCACCTCACAGCTCCATTCAAACCCAGCCTGTATCAACAGAATCCCGGTGCAGGATCTGCCTCTTCTCCCTGCCCAGCAGGGCAAAGTCACTTTTAACAAGTGTTTTTAAACACCCTAAATATCAGCAGGCTGGGAAGAGTCAGGAAGGTGTTAATTTGGGGCAGGCAGAGGTCAAGTGGACTCCAGATGCGACAGCCCAGCTTGCAACCATTCTGACCGCCCATGAAGTCCTGGGCCAGACACATCCCAGTGCTTCATACACAACCAGGTGGAAACACTGCACAAAGCAGGCACCTATCCAGAGAAGAACACTTTAATAGCTGGACAATTAAATTTGATCAGTAGTCTCCAGCACTGAGGTGGGAGGATTTTTAACCTATAAAATCATGTTCTCCAGCATTCCGTGACAAAAGCCAACCACTTGCAGTCTTAATTACAAGATTTTTTTTCCATGTCTCTGCTTAACTTTGAAAGTTCACCATTGTCTCTGGTAGAGTTTTGACAAATCCACCAGAGGGTATTTCCAAAACAGAAAGCTGTGTTTTTATCAGGATCTCCCCACAAGAGACCCTGGGGCTTGCATTAAAGACTTGTTTGTTCTCTGTAACGTTATATTAGGAAGATTAAAAGTTGGGGTGTTTTTTCTGTTAACTCAAGAAATACTTTAAAGCACTGGTACCAAAAGAACCTCAGACAGTGACCGCAGGTCTGGTTTTCATCCTAGCACAGGAAAAAGGAAAGAAAATAAAGCCCATCCCTGAGACAGCTTTTTCAAGGCAGCCAGATACATACGTGCCCAAACCCCACTAAGTGAGGATGGAATTACCACCCTATACTATAATGAGCTCCCAATGCACAGGATGCCCTGGGTCTCTGCTGCTGCTGGAGTGATGACCTGCATCAGGGCAAGTTCTCTTCCCACACACTGACCTCTCCATTAAAACCAGCAGAAGCCTTTGCACGTGACAGAACGCTGTCTGCAGAGAGGGGGCCAAGAGCACTGGTCGAGCCCACGGAGCGCCTGAGCCCCGCAGAGAAGGGGCCACCCTCCTCCATGGGCTGCAGGGAAGCAGCTAGCTGTAAATTCCATTTGGGACTCTGGGCACTGCCCAGTGGAGACACTAACACAGCGTGTCTCCTGCCTTGTCCAGAGTGCGGCTTCCCAGCATTGTTCTGAATAGCTCCGGACCCCCACTGAAGCTCAGCGATGGGTGGCTCACACTGAAATGTCCCTCAACCAGGCTGCTTTATGGCTGCCAGGAGTCTCAAGGATGTCAGCTCTTCCTGATTAATTTTTTTATCCTTATTTTCCCCCATTTTATACTTGAGTATTGCTTATTGCAATATTCTCCAGAACTATTCTCTGGAAAGCCATCCTGGCTAATTTTTGGCTTGTAAATTGCTCATGAGCAGTTTGTGGCTTGTGTTTAAAAGAAAAAAAATCAAGCAACTCTGGCTCATTTTGGTTGAATAAAGAGACTTTGCGGCCTCCATCAATTCTAGTCCCTGACAGCAGTGACAGAGCTCTTATTATCACAAACATACAGTTACAATTTTAAGATTTGCTTCCTGTGACTCTTTGTTTAAATTTAATCATCAGTTTCTGCTCCCACAAACATTTTTGGCACAAAGTTCACCTTATGGAACATTCATGAGCAACAAGCAAGAATGAAGGTAAAGCAAATTTGAGGTTTCAATGTGAGCAAACTTGCTGGTTGTCCAGCTACTCCACCAAAGGACTTGAGGAAGAGCAACAAAGGAAGGTGTGACATGAGTAATATTGTACTTGACACTGCAGAATGCAGGTAACCAGAAACTAAGACCAATGATGCAGCAGCAAAATGCAGCTGAAGGTAACGGGCATCATAGTAGTGACCTGAGCAGAAAGACTATTCTGAGTTCAACATTAATGGGGTTTATTAGACCTGCTTTATGTCTAGCTGTAGATCACAAGGTAGGAACTTCAGTCAAACTGGCCAACAGATCCTGTACAACACAAACAACTTAAGGTGAACACCAGAGTTCTGAACAAAGGATAGTTATTGAGCAAAAAGCTATTAATAGTGCTGGGTTTTATCCCAGAAATGTTGCGCAAAGTGGGACAATTGACAACCCTTCTCTGCGCTTCCATTTCCTCTCTCAAAGATCCCACTTAATATATTTGGGGCAGGGACTGTCTCTTGTTATGACTCTGTGCTGTGAATAGCACAAGGGGAACAATGCTGCAGCCAAGACCTCTGGATGCCACCACAAATGCAATTTTAAGCTGCAGTGACAACAAGCGGAAGGAGTTTGGGATCCAAGGAAGACCTGAGAAGAGACAGGGCACAATATGGGATTCATATTCTATTATAAGCATGGATGGTTCTCATCTCTATGCAAGAGTGACAGGGAAAAGCAAGAAGACAGTGAAGGCGCTTTCCTGTCCAGACACTCCAGTTTAAGCTAAATTCCACCAATCATCTAGAAACCCAAGGAAGCAATGCTCAGGGGTCTGAGACACAGTATGCAAAACCTGACGGAAGGAGTGGAGGCTTCTCGGCTGGGAAACATTTCTGTAGGAAACATTCAGTCTAAGTGCCCTGTGTGTCTGACTTACTTTCTGATCAACACGTAGAAGCTGCAGTGGTGGTGAGGACCTGCCCTAGAAAGGCCTGGCTGGACCTTTACCATCTTCAGTATCTACAAAATCAACCTGGAAAGGCCCAAAGAGAGGGTTCAGGGGGACAACACATCACAGGATTGCAAGAGTGAGCTTGGAATAACCCTTCAGAAGTTGAACAGACCACATCTCTGCCCTAAGATGGCATCAGCTCTGCAACATTCATCCAATTCACCAGAATTCAGACCCACAAACAATCTACACATCTACTCTGCATCCCACAGAGTGCCCAGAACCTGGCTGACTTCAAGGATGTACCCAATACCGTCCTCTCCAACAGCAGCACTAAATCCCCTCTGGGTAAAGGCCTGGGTCGCTGTAAGAAAGGCCATCAGTACAAGGGCACAACAGTTAGCAGGTGATGGTGAACCTAGCCACTTTATCAACTATTGAGACCTGTGAGGCTCTTTTGGACCCTACGTGCAAAAGAGATGTTCCACCTATTCCAAAAGATGAAGCTCATCTCTCATCTTCCAGTTCTTTACACTGCCCCTTCTATCCATTTTCTTCTCCTTGCACATACCAGCTGCCACCAGTCACAAGCAAAAAAAAAATCACTCATCTTTGTCCTTCTCTCAATTCACTTTGGCTGTGAGATGCATGGTTTTTCTTTCCTTTGCAAGAATCCATGATCTTGAAAGCCTTGAACATCACTTTTAAGCCCCAGCCTCATCTTCCTTTCATTTCTGGAGATGCTGCCTACCTCCTACATCTCACTGAAGAGCTCCAGGCAGCCTTCTCATCATGAAATCGAGAAGGCCTGAATCATCATCTCAGACAGGCACCTGAGTACTGGTTTCCTGCCAGTTTCGGATGGCGCATAAGGAGCTCCACTGTCATAAACAGCTCAGAAATACTTCGGCACTGCTTCAAGGCTGTGTCACTCTCTGGTCACAATCTCCCCCTGGCTGCAGAATGTAGAAGTTGAGCTCCCGCTCATACTCAACTGTGCAAGGCTCTTCACCCTCATGCCCTGCCTGTCCCTGCAGTGATAGTTCCTCTATGCAAGGGTCAAGCTTGAAACACCAAGAGAAGAAAGCCTTCCTGCTCAGCTAAGTGCTTCTGTTTGTAACTACAGGACCCCCAAATACACACAGAGGAAGGATCCATCCTAGATCTGCTTTTTTAATGAGCAAGGACACCTGGGTGTCACCCAAAGTCAAGGAGTCATGAAGACTAAACATCGCAGCCAAGCACAGCCTACCCTATTATGCTTTTCATGCCATTTCTCAGCTTGCACTCCTCCCTTTGTAATTAAGTAGTAAATAAATGTCTGGTCAAAATATCAGATAATTAACTGGGAGAGCCTTTGCGAACACGAATAAAAGCTGAACAGACACCTCAGACAGCCACACATCAACCCTGCCATCTGAAGGATCCTCTCAAACAACCCCCCCAGGTAAAAGACAAAGAGATCCAACTTCCCAACGACCCGCACGTGCTCCTCTTCACTGCTGCAGGAGCCCCCAGGAACCACAGCAGAGGTTAACTACGTGCGGCTCACCACAAAGGGCAGTAGTTGGCAAGACTTTAGCTCCCAACACTGTGCTCCCCTTCGCTCCCCTGACAATTTGACACACTGCTGTTTATTCTTATCCATTGTTCGTGGTCCTCCCCACCCAGCTTTCAGCCCATGTGATACTCCCCTGTCCCTACCAACTGGAATTAATTTGGGGTGCTAGGGCTCTATCAAGAGGCTCTTCTGCAATCTAAATGCTGGCAAAGCATTACCTGATTTCAGAGATAGCTTGGCCTTTTATCAGACACCCAGACTAAACAAGCAAGCCATCACATTTTTCTGGGGCAGTTGGCTTATAACTGCTGTCTCAGTGATGCTCTGACAACCAGGTAACTCTGAGGGGGAGATCCTGGTCAGCAAGGACCATTTATCAACATAAACTTTATCCTCCCAGAATTCCCCCCTACCTCAAACTTGTTATGTAAAGCTGATGCTGCTAAAGCATTTAGCTGAGCTTAGGTCAAGATGAGATGGCTTTTGAAAGACTTCCAATGGCTCATTTGCAATAAACTGCTGAGAAATAAATCGTTTCAGCTCTGATGAGTCCTCAAGCAGCCAACTCAGTTAGCAGGGCAGCTCCAGCAGCGAAGAACAGGGGAAGGCTTCGGTGACGTGTGGGGACTCGTGACAGGCATAGAGAGCAGACAGAAAAGACCACCATGCTGCAGAGAGGTATCGTGTTGGGTTAGACCATGCTCTCTGCTAGACAGGGACCTCCACTTCATAGCAGCAAGTATCATTTACTCCTTTTGAATAACTTCCCAGTAGGGAAGCCTTCTGCATTCTCTCAAGGACAGAGCTGTTTTTCTACCCTAACACCCAGAGGCTTATAACTCCTGCGTGCATTTTTACCCTCATTAATCCAGCTGACAGCATGCCTATGCTTCACATCAGTGTCTGTCCCTTTCTGCCAGTCCTGCTATGCTCTTGTCTTCAGTGACTGCATTGACAACTTCCAGGGAGTACTGATGTACCAAGTGAAAACCAGTTGGGAGCAGCTAGGGATGTCTGAGCTTCCACCTTTGGCCTCAGTGGAGACACTAAACAAGAGTGCCTTATTTATGTTACCTTCTGTGCTGTCATGGTGTCCCTTCTCCTTTCTGAGACCTCAGGTTTCAATCCTCTGTTCTCTTGCTCCTAAATGCCAAGGCTTTTTCCTACTCATGCCAACCTTGCAAATGTCACTGTAATGATTCACAGAGAAAGCTCTAGCAGCAGCCTTGTACCAGTGTGACTGGAGCATGGGACCTCAATCCACCTCCAGGAGTGAGACTGGGGACCACCACCATGCCTCTGACCCTAGGTTAGCAGGTATAGTCCACCCATAGACCACAGACAGCTCCCCATAGAACCATTCTCCCAGAATCCCAGGTCAGGCATGATGGGTTTGAGACAGCACTGGAGGGGTTGATTTTAGGAGAAGGCTTCAGGAAGCTTCATGATCTGGCACATGAAGGCCACAGATGGCAGCTAGGATGGCCAATCTGATAGCTCTTGGTGAGGACCATATTCTCGGTCTACACAGCAAAAATACCATACCTACACAGAACTCCTGCAGCACACTGCCCCAGCAACTCAGCCAGCTCACGTGGACTGAGAGTGCAGCACGAAGGGCTGCTGACTCAGGGTAATTCATCAAGTTGAGTCCCAGGCTGTTCCGACAGGTTTGGACTCGAGCAGATAATCCAAGCCCCAATCCTGAGGAAGGGGGACCGTCAACTCGGGCTGGTCTGCTCAGCCTCCCTATTTGCAGCAGCTTCTCCAGAGGGTAGCAAGAAGCCCTTAAGTAGGCTCTGCTCTGATGTGGTCCCACTTTTATGGGTACACAGAGAGCCTGAGGGCACCACCCTCTTCCCTGACACCTCCATGCCTCCTGCACAGTGCTAACTGGAGCCAGCACCAAGAACCTAAGCTGAGATCAGAGCAGCCCCACAAGAGCCTTTGGCTGCTCAGGTCAGGTGCAGTGCATCAACCAATTCTAGCCAGCAGTAGGGTAAAAATAACAGCCTTTTTCTGCAGTATAAGAGGGCTTAAGGCAGGAATCTGGTGCAGAATAGCTCTTTCCCTTTAAATTCACACCCCAGGCCAAGCATGTTTTGCAAGAGCCTCCTTGTGCAGACAAGCCCTGAGGCTTCAGTGCAGAAAACGATCCTGCTGGGGGAAGTACCCAAGACATTTCAAGGCCAGGGCCCCGACTATTACAATGAGGCTGCTGCTGAGCCTGCACGTGGCAGAAGAGATGAGGCAGCCTCAGAGACGTGTGGTTCTCCATAAGTGTGAGCAGACTGCAAATATACACAAGAGACATTTGATATGCACAAAGAGAAGAAGGAGAATGGAGGAGCAGAGAGATGCTCATGCTCAGCTCATCTCACCTGGAAATCATGAATTGGGTTGCTTCTCCTTCTCAAAAATTGTGTTGTTGGATTAAATGTAATGAGCTATCCACCTAAATATGTGTTACAAGCTTGTTATTGTCTTTGATACTGTGAATGTTTAAGCTTTGCCCTGCGATGACAAAGGACAAGAGAAATCAGAGAGACTCACTAAACAAAGCAAGCACAACTCCTGGGGCTTCACGGGAAATACCAGATTATCACAGTTCTGGCACTAAAACCAAAGCTTTTGGCAGTGCTTCAGGTTACTACTGCTGCTTTTTTCCTTTCTAACCCCCTAAAAATGAACAAGACACCTACCTAACCCTGTAAGAAAACCAGAGTTGTGACTCATGCCATCTCTCTCAATCACTGCCTCAAAACATTACCAACACAAAAATGCTACAAGACACGAAATGAGCAATGGCCCTGTTAACACAAAGGTTGTTCTTAACATTCATGGCCTGCCCACATTTTCTAAATATAGGACAGACAAGGAAACCTCTCCAGAAGCACTAATAATTCAAACAACCAGCCCAAGACATGCTATGTGGACAGAGGTGGTTTAGAAAGCTGTTATCAGCGTATTTCCATTGCACAACATTTCTTTGCCACTCCTGCTTTCTCTTCAGCCCCATCAGCAGCAGGTAGAATGGATAAGCTCAATCACAGAAGGGAGCAGTTCCCTGAAATTCAGTTTAGGAAAAGCCCTAAGGAATAACAGCAGCATTGCAGCTGCTTTCTTCAGAATCATGCATCTTACACTAGAAGTTTGACAGTAGAAGAGCTAGAAATATTACTGAAAGAAATTAAAGCTTGAGAGGCCTGTGGAAGCTGAGCTCACCTGCTCTGGGAAGGGTCTGCAGCACCTACACCAGCCACAGCAGGACCTACAACCCTGCCTTCACAAATCATCTGAGATAGAAGAGCACTGAAGAGGCAGAAGCATGCACTGTAACCAGTATATACGGTCTAGGTGCTAGGCCTACACAGCCCAAAGTTGCATCATGCCTTTACTGCTGCTTTACCAATACTGGTACCCAAGCAAGCAACAGAAAAGGTTGCTCAGAATGTCTTCACATAACAGCGTTCTCTCCTGACTGCGCTGCAGACATCACGCTGGCTAGGCAAGGACTGTTTGCCCATGGCAACCTTTTTCCCTTGACAGCTCTTCTTTGGTTATCAACAAATCTCTTCAATCTCATGTTTGAAAGTGTACAACTGTGAATCAGGAAAGCTGAGTCAGAACCTCAGCCTTGTTGTTAAGGAACAGGCTGCTGCAGTGCAGCATGGATACCTACAAGCCATTGTCACAGCATGGGATGGGCACTGTCCATCCTCTGCAGGAAACTCAAGTGCTCATTTAACCAACATCCACAACCATTCCTCCAGATTTTTACAATTTTCTCCCCCAAATACCAGCATTATTTGCCAAGATGTCCCTCCTGAAATCCACCCACTGACATGTCTTCAGGGGGCTCCCAAACCCAGTTACCCAGGAGTTTATCACATCTCTCCCTTGATGTAAATGTGTTCGTTTCAGACAACAGAAAGGTTTCCTTATTCCTAGACAGTCTCACTAGCCTTGCTAGACAAAAAGGAGGTACCCAAGGGCTCATCAGGGGAGGGCATTGGGAAGGACACCCATGAGTAGGTAATTCATGCTGCCTCCTATAATCCTGAGATGATCTTCCTAGAGGAAAAGTTTCAGATTCTGGAAGAAGGGTATTCCTACCTGGAAGGACTGGGAGAGGTAACTAAGGACTGAGTGGGAAATGTTTTTCCAAGTAGAGAAGAAGCACATATCATTATACACACGCTGCTTTTAGTACTGAGTCATCGTTTCAGGTAAGATTCAGGATAATTTCTGTTTCGGGCTCAATCCATTTTTCTTGGACATATAACTGGCATCTCTGCAATGTTCGTACCTCTTCTACAATGCAAATCTTAGCAGTGTTTGTTACCCAACAGCTAGCCAGAGAGTTTATTTTAGCATTCATTAAACTTGCCTCTCACGCAGACTCTCAGCACAAATACAGAAACTTAATCTCATTTATTGACAAATGTGAAGCAAAATACACTGCTATGCCAAAGAGGAGTTCATCACATTCCTTGTCCTTGCCCTTCAGGCAAAAGCCTGAATGAGCTGATGAAACATGCATGATCTCTGCAAGAGAAACAAACTGCTGCTTGGGTAGCAGCAATCAGGCATACTCCTGCCCTTTTGGAAAGCCAGCTTGCCCAGCTCCAGCAGCTCGACCTGTGGGTCCAGGACCTGCTAGCAAGACTTTCTGGTCCTGAATCGTTTTTACACCTCAGTCATTTTCAAGCAACCAAGATCCATAGCACAAGATATGCAATTTGCTCTACTCATGGCAGAAGTCACACAGCACTGGAATACTGTGCGATGGAGAACTGATGCTGCTGCACAAACTGCTGTGTCCATCAAGTGATTGCATTGTGGAGCAGGCATAGCAGCAGTACAGGCTGATTCTGGAGACCTGCTGTCTAAGAAAGCCTTGCTTTGTGCTGTCTACCCAAACAGGAGCAATGTACTAGCAGCAGTAACCACTGGAGTGTCTCCCACTCTTAACCCCATCAGCATTCCTCTTGCTTTCAAACCCTGCAATGGAGTCAGGCAGGTGATTTCCCCTTTTCTGTTTGCAGTGCAGCTGAGCCTTTTCCCCTGCAGAGAGCAGCAAGTTAGCATGGGCACGGCTGAAGCTGGTTTCCCTGCTATGCAGAACAACTGTGCTACCAGCTCAAACATCCTCCCTCTGCCTGCTCCAAAGTAAGCATTGCTCTCTGCCAGTCCTGTCCCACTTGCCAGAGCTCGGAAAATGGCACAGGAGACAGGCATCTGAACATCCATGCAGTACAGGCAAAGGACACGGGCGGGTTCAAGGCAGTGCCTTTACCTCAGTTCCCTGGCCAGTCTTCTCCAAAGAGCATCAATTGCTCATTCCACGCTGGGACCTGAGCTCGCTTGCTGATCTGACTTGTCACATCATGAATCTGGGAGTGCTATCAATAATCTGGCCAACACTAGGTGCTCTGTGAAGACTTCACAAGCCCACATTGCTCATGCACCACTCCTGGAGCATGACCAGTTTGCCTCCAGAGCAAAGAGGCTTCTCTCCAGGAGCACTCGGGTGCTTTGAAGCAGACAGCTACTGAGCATGGGTGTTTTGTCAATGGTTTGACTAAAGGAACAGATGTGCAAGAGGCATACAAGGAGCAACAGAATCAGTACAGGCTTTGCCAGAGTAGTGTGCAGTCCAAAACTGTATACTCACACCCCCCAGAGGGCTGGAATGCATCAGGAACCAGGGGACTCCCGCAAAGTGCCACAGACTTCAAAGTGGAAAAAGAAGTTCATATGAGCACAAACATATGTACTCATGCACACATACACAGCTTTGGGAGTGGGAATAAAGACCCAGCCTTCAAATCAAAAAGCTGCTGAAAGCAGGAACGTTGGGTGCTCACCTGGGAGTGATCACACACATGCCTCCCAAAGCCAGAAGAGGTAGGTCAGAGAAACATCTGCTAAGAACCTGGCTGATGGATTTTAACCTGATTTTACCCTCAAATTAAGCAAATGTGCAAATTCTGACACCAAAAAACCCCATGTTTCTCTGATGGGCTTCCAAACATGAGTCAATGACGTAGGAAAATGGCTTCAAACTTTTGGGCTTAAACAAAATACATAAAAGAGCCAACAACAACAACAAAAAAAAAACCCAAAACACTAAACCACCTGAGTTTTGTGAAGTTTTAAAGCAAACTAAAGCTTCACTGCTTCCCTAAAGAACACTTTTCTGCCCATTTCACACATCTATAGCAGTCTTTCTGAGCTAGCATGCACTGAGCCCCAAACTTGGAGAGCAAATGCGGTTCTTCACCTCCCCATCCTTACCAGGCATGAAAATTCAGCAAGAAGAACTGGGCTCTGACTTATATGTGTAGTCAGAAGCTTACAGGGTTAGTAAGGATGCAACAGGCTGTACAAAAGTTCCAGGACATTGGACTGCCCCAAAGTATGGTCATCACTGCTACTGCATGGAGACAGCATTGTGTGACTTAGTGCAACTCTGCAAAGCAGCTCTCCCTCATATGCAGGAGCTCTTACCTTGCAGACATGTCTAAGTAAAATCCATTATGACTGAGCCTATCAAGCCTAATTACTAGAGTTATTAATTACCTAAATGCTTAATTTTTACCACTATTTCTTGTATTTGTTACTGCAATTTGGAACATCTCAAAACTGCAGCAACATAACACTGCCCTTGTCAGAAAGGAGACAGCTCAAGGTCACCTCAGTTCAAAACACAGCTTTCTGTCTGGAGCACAGCACAGAAGCCCCAACCATGTCTTGACCACAGTGGATGGCCAGCCTTTGCTGGGACATTGCAGTCCTGCAACTTCTCAGCCAAAGAAGATGGCCTGAATTGATAGTCCTAGTCATGAGCTGCAAGCTCAGCTGCTCTTGAACTTACATCCTGCAAGTTCTCTTCAAGAGGCACTTTGTTTTTATGGAGCTTTGCTCCCAGAAGAAAACAAGCACATGCAACTACGAGCCATGCATGATCCACACATGGCTCCACTCATTGATCATTACAAGAGCATGACCTTACTGTAACACAGTTCCCAGGCGCTAAGGAAGGCACAAGATCATACCACCTCCATGCTGACCTCATGCCCCTGATAGTGCTCACTGGAATCAAAGGGAAAAAGAATTGAGAGATCAGAGGAGCAAGAGCCTCCTTTCCCCTCCTCTCACTGCCTCTGAAAGTGAGATGTAGGTTCACACACTGGTCTTATCCCATCTTCTCCAGTGAGTCTGAGTTCAATCACTGCTGTCGTCCCACCAGAGCTCAGTGCTGAACCAAGACAGGGTATCAGTGACACTTAAGAGCAGGAGGCTGGCAGTGCAGATGCAGGAAGAAGGCATGGCAACATGGCTTTGCAGCTAGAGTCCATAACTAACTAAGGCAAGATAGTGAGCCAAAGGCATGACTACAAAGGTCAGCAGCCAGGTTGTGCTCAGCCCCTCTACATGTTCCTCCTCTCACCAGAGACTGCTTTTCCCAGGTACTTGCACCCACCTCCAGAAAGGTGTTGAAAATGGGATGCCAGGGGTTCTGAATCACCAGCTCCATAGTAGGATTACTTACTAGTGCAGAATTCTGATCCATTTTGCCCCTCTGGCAATTCCTAGCCCCCTAGTCTGCCTGAATGGAGAGATGGGCTATTTCTGAACCTTGATGGGTCTCTCTCCCATAACCTTCTGTTTGTATTAACGCATGAGATATGTGCCACGTAAAGTGGAGGAACAGAGCTGCATGCTCATTTATTCATCCTTCCTTCTGCACAGCTAGAGAGCTCCAGCAAAAAGACCAGAAAGCAGCTGGGACATATAACCTTTTCCTTTACCCCAGCATGAATCACTGGAGCTTGTGAGTCAGACCCCCCCATTCCCATGCTGAGCAAGTTACTGCACGTTGGCTGATCCGTAGTAACTGGCTTACATGTGTACTCTCAGCCACATGGCAATGGCAGCAGCAGGCTATTAGTTTAGCCAGAAGACATGATCTAGTGAAAACATGCATGTGGACAGATCCTGGAGCACAGCTGACATGTGGTACCTTGTGTGTCTGGGTGTTTATAGAAAACAGTACTGCTACTGTAGGAGATCCGCTGGGGGTTACCCCTCTGGTAAACAAACCTTTTGGGTAATGCTTCTACGAGCTCCTTAGAACTGGAGTTTTTCCTAGTAACTAGGAAAGAAACCAAAAGCACATTCACCCTGCAGTGTGGCCATAGCTCACACAGGGGTACCTTAGCCAGCAGTGAACTGTTTTGGTTGCATTACTGTTGAGTGTCTCCACTAGCATGAGCTTCCATCATAAAGCCCACACATAGCATCTGCAAGGGACTTCCACATCCCTCACCATCTCTGTTAATGTGACAGCACTCTAAAGCATCCCAGGCTGGTAGATACTCGCTAACGTACTACTGCAGTTCCACCACTGGCTCAGGCCCAGAGGCACCTTCCTTCTGAAAGACCTCAAGTTTCAGCTGTAATACCTTTCTGCACAACCCTTCCACCAAAGCCTGACTTGGCTGTGAACTGAGGTCAAGATAGTTCATACTGAGGCATGATACCCTCTACGGAGACTCCTCACATGCCCCCCGAGGAGTTCTCCAGTATTAGCATTTGCCACAGGCAGTTCAAGAGAAAGGTACCATTCCTGTGTTGCCAGCGTTATTAGCACTGACAACATAACCCTTAAGCACACACAGTGTTTTCCTTACTGCCAAGTCAAAATAAGAGAGAATGCTTGGAATTGCTGGGGAATTTGATCAAGAAAATGCTTTACATTTCCCTCTTCTTCTCTCCCCAGGTGACCTCACGGAAGTACATAGGAAACGCAGCCTGTCCCAGTCCCATTGCCCTTCCCTTTCCAACTCACTCCTTGCGTACCTCACTATCAAGGTTTCCTCCAGCTCTTTTGCTGCTTCTCCTGCCCATCTCCCCTTGAAGCTGGTGCACTGGCTTCCTAGTCCACTGCCACAGCTCTGGAAAGTGCTCATCCTGGTCTGCTCTCAAACCATTTGTCCCACTTCTCCAAAGTCTACCCCAAATCTTTCTGTGTCAAAGGGCAGCTTCCTTTATACCCACAGTCTTGCCTGAGTGTCAAGTCTTTGACTGCCCCAGGCCATCCACTCTCTCATAAAGTACCATCTCCTCTTGCAGTGAGGAAGTTCTCTTCCAGACCTGACCTTTGAAAGCACTGTGGGAGCATTATACATGTATTTGCTGGTTTGTTGCTACATTCTGCAGCTCACGTAGTCCCTACAGGGTGTGCCTTCTATGTGTGTTGGGTGGGGGACAGTCCACCTTCCAATGCGTGTTACAAATGTCTAAAAGAGGGATCCTGAAAGCACTTCTTCATAGACAGGCACCATCTCCCTCTGGAGGCCTTCACAGGCTGTTCCATTGCCTAGATCTGCAGCCAAAGCACTCACTTTATGTCAGCTGCACAGCAGCATAAATGTGAGTTTAGGTTAAAGATAGCCCTTGTCCTCAGAACAAAACTAGCACTGCACATGAGATCAGCAATCTTCTTTTACACATTCACAGAAGCCAAAACAATTGTATTAAAAACCACAGTAGAAGAACACTCTCCTCCCCTGAGTTTGAGAGACCTCAGGGGAAATCTAGTAGTCCCCACTGTACATCAATGCTATTTCCTGAAACTACTGTTTCAGCTCTTTCCTCCTTTAAGAGGTTTTTCTGCTGCTCTGATTCACTGGCAGTCAATAGCTTTACTACACAGAGCAATTCCCCAGACCAGTGGGTAGGGCTGAGAGATCACCTCCAGAAGTCAGGGAGTGTTATTCCACGACAGAGCTGTCCAGGGCTCTCTACAGAGTGCACCAGGAATGGGTGTTTAAGGGTAATTCCTTATACAGATTCCTATGAGCACAAGGGTAGATTAAGACTATCAGAGTGTCCTAGGTAACAAAGCATAATCCTCAGCAGCCAGAGTGGTCAGGGTTGCAGTGTGAAGAAGGAAAGCTTTCCACTCTGTTATCATCCCCTGAGTCTTCCCTGTACTGCTAATCAAGCAGATGTTCCTGTCTGGACCTCCTTAGAGTCTGTGTAAGATTTCTGTAGGTTCTTCTTCTGCCTCCTGGTTTCAGAGGGGTCAGTACATCCCACTTGCATGGAAATACTACAACATGGAAGGAACAACGCAAATTCCCCTTGCAGTGCCCTGCAAGTTGCCTGACTTACACCAGGGCTCAGTTTTGCATCAGCCAGATCATGCCATAGAGGCAGCCTGAGGTCCAGCCACAAGCTGAAGAATCCACTGCCCAAAGTGAGGGTCTGTGTACCAGGACTGGGGTATCTGCTCATAAGCGACTGGAGGAAGAACTCTTCTAGAAGTCCCTTTGGGGAAGCATTGCTGTGCCCCTTAGACCACACAGCAAAGGTGACCTATGATGAGAAAATGTATTCACACAGATTCCATTGATTCCAAACAACCCAGCACAAAGTGGGACTTTGTTCAGAGTCACCACAGACAACCAAGTGTCTTCCTCTGATGGACCCACAGAGCTAATGATGGGCAACCTCTGCAGCAATACAGGGCAAACAAGTGACCTGGATCTAAGTAATCTAGTTAGTAATTAATGCAATGAAAGGATCATGCTCGTGCTGTGCAAGCCAAACCCAGAACCTGTCTTTTCTTTGGTTGAGATACAGACAGGGTCAATGCAATGAGACAGCCCCAACGCCAGTACACTCCAGAGCCCCTTGGACAGATCTGGTCATCTTCAAGCAGTTGCTGTCTCTGCTTGATGGTTCCAAGCTCCCTGTCTTGAAGCTATCCCAAAAGTCTCCTCCCAGATCCTTCAGAATCAGCTATGTTCTGATGTCATAAGCAGGAGACCATGTGTGAGGTGAGCCTGCCAAGGCATCAGCACCTACTGCCACCCCAGCAGCTCCAGGCACTGTAGGGTGGTGGGTCTCTATTCAGAGCAAAGGCATGGAAAAGGATAGGCGCAAATCCTGCCACCAGTGATGCCAGTGTGAAGCCAAAACAAAGCTGTTCAGTTCAAGAGCAATCACTGCTGTCATGGTAGCAGGACCAAGAGCAGAACTGCATCCGGGCAAGTGAAGAGGTAAACTGATAGACTCCTCCAGGACCTGGTCCAGCTTGTAGCCTCTCTTATCACTGATAAAACACAAAGTCTGAGAGAGTTGCCGCTCTCTCCAAATGCATTTCCAGATAAACCACAGATAAGAAACGGCCAGGGATAATCTCTCTCTGATAACATGACAGAGAAAGAAATACCACTGAGCTGTGCTACCAATCCTTCTGTAACTTTCCAAGGCAGTTCTCATATTGCCCCAACTCATACCCCCCATTTAATCAGCAATCAACCTTTATCAGTTAAAGGCAATGTAAACATTTTATCCTGGCAACATCAGAAATATTGCCTTGCTCATTTTGCAAGGAACAGTCAGATCTCCTCTAAGGAATAGCCTGATTTCACTAATAAGTGTATCAGCAGAGAGTGAAGGTTTACAGTCCATGTGTCTTTAACTACAACTCAATGCAGTTACTTCAGAAAGAGAGACTGTAAGTTATATCTAAGATCTGAGAGATGGGCTCTCCCAAGGAACAGCCCCTGTAATCCTCCAAAATTATGGCTTTTGATATTTATCTCAGGAAAAAGCAAGAAAACAACCAACCAAACATCAAAACACAACACACCAGAACCCCCCGAGAATTAGCACAAACCCCCTACAATTACCATATCACCATGACAGGAACTGAGTGCTGCCGGTTTTTGAGAGTACATTGCCCTGAATTTTTGAGGCTTTGGGTACTTAAAAAGGAAAAAAAATAAAATAGAGAAGATCAAAAGGCAAGCAGACCTATAGTAGCATGAAATATGAATGAGATGCAGAGATTTGCACACTTGCCTAGCAAACGCTCCCTATCATTTGCACCCTCATGCAACCCACAAGTACTTTCCTGCTGGTTTTCTGGCTTCTCTCTTCTTCCTTTAAAGTAAAATTTGTTAAAAATGGGAAGTACCTTTTCCTGGTTCAGGTTCTCTTTCCCCTTTTTTCCCTTCTTTGTTCTTTTTGCTCTTTCCTTTCCCTTTTTTCTTGCTCTCGGACATTCTGCACAAGTGTTTACAGTCTCAGGAAAAGACAGTCCACACCAGATCTATATGCCCCTCGACTGCTACTCCAAATGTTATTTGCCAGCTGCAACTTCCGACTGTTCTTATATTGTTTCTGACACAGACAACACCCACCACTGGGTGGAGAAGTGAAACTTTAACCATTTGCTCCCTGCTCCCAGTTGTCTGAAAAGATGCACTGGGTTACAGTGGGAGGGCAAGGTGAGCAGCGCTACAGGGTGGGAGTAGCTCTCCTGAGAGTGTCTCGGACACATGAAGTCTAGAGATGGTTTTCCACTTGCTGATTCTGTCTCTGGCTGCAAGCAAGCTCTGAACTTCTGGAGCGCCACAGAAATAGGTATTTTGGGGAACTGCTGAGGCTCAGATCTCAGTGATATCTGGAAAGCAGTGGAGTCTAAAGAAAAGCTAGAGGTTTGCAGCCCATTCTTATTCTGCTTTGACCCTGCAGACGGATTAAGTTGGTCTTTCTCCTCATGCTGGTGTTCCCACCGTAAATAAGAATGACTTCACCTGCCCTTGCGCCCAGCTCTTTGCTATCTCAGGAGGTCTTTCCAAAAAGCTAGGAATAGCTGAAGAGCCCTTACCTGCAATTCTCGTATCTGTCCTCCATCTCTAGGAGCTCTAGGTGGTTGATTAAGCCCATATCTCATTAGCTTGGGGGTTAACAAGGCCCTTTTCCACAGGTCCAACATGTGATGAGCGACTCAGCCCAGTCTCCTTCTGTAGGGCAAGCCATGGCCGAAGTCCATGAGGATCCCCAGCTGGAAAGCCCCAGAGTACTGCCAAATCATTCCCAGATGAAGCTAAGGGCTTCAGAGGCCCAAAGGGGCCATAAGCCATAAGGCACTGGCTAGCACATTTGATCCACTTATCCATGAATCAAGTCCAAGTCCACGGTTGTGAGTAAAGCACGTCCTCCAGAGCAGCACTCCCGCCTGCCCTATGGACATCCAGAAATGAACGAGCTATCAGCCCCCTTGGGATCTTCTCCCTGTGGTTAATCACCCTCATTGTTAAAAATGCCTGACTGCTCTGAAGTAGAATCTCTGGCTTCACTGTCCAGCCATTGTTTCTTACTCTTGTTTTCTCCCCTAGATTAAAAAGCCCTTCAGCAACTGGTATTTTCTGCAATGAAAGTACTTACACACTGTAATCCAGCTGTCCCTCAACCTTTTTCTTTTCTGATAAGCTAAACAGATGAAGCTTTTTTCCACTTCTTGCTGTAAAGCATTTTCTCTGGCTCAGGGATCCTATCTGTGGCTATTCTGTTTTGCAATATCCTACTTAAGCTAACACAAAACCCAGGCAGTAGTCCATTGTCTTTTGCATACAGAGGCAAATACAGAAGCAAAATCCTTACTGCCACCCATTCCCAGCCTTTTAACCCCCAAGAGTGGCATTCGGACACTGGGCTTCATGGGGAAAATCTGTTTCTTTGTGTTGTTGCTGCAGCTTCTATCAAGTCCCTGCTTTGCCAGACATAGTCCCCTGCTCTCTAACCAACAGGAATTTCTTGCTCCTTCACAGTACCACTCTGTGGTGAAGATTCATTTTGTTTTAGAAGAGCCATGGTGCCAAGCCACTCAAATTACCCTCTCCAGCTTCTTTCTTCCCACTGATGCATAAAGCTCCATCAGTCTCTGTGTCACCTTGTTAATTTTATGAGCATGTTCATTCACCTCCAGGTTTCTGGTGACAACCTCACTAGAGACTACTGCTTGCCTGCCAGCAATGACTTTTTGGTATGTGCTAGTCACTCACTTCTTTGCCTGTATACGGGGTACATTGGAGAGCTTACAACACTTATTTTCCAGCTTAGTTGCAGTTTCCAGAGGACATCAGCACACTGCATAACTTACATATAGTCTTACAAAAGGCTAAGAGGCACGCACTGGAGAGCACATAAGCAAAGTTGCTTTCAATTATTAGGTAAAAGTTACCAAGCCTGCTGATTTGGAGTCTGAGCCTAATATACATTGCTTTAATACCCTATGTGGACAGTACTAGCCTATCATTTTGTTTCTTTTCCAAATGAACAATAATAGCAGTTACTGACCAGTTAGTGCCTTCTAAGTCATTATGAATGACAATTTCCACATGGTTATTTCACTACTTGGCTCATAACCAAAGTCCTCTTTGCTAATATCTTTCTAGAGTCTCTTAATTCTGTACTTGAGTTGTACTTGATAGGCAATTTCCCTCCATATGTCTTTAGATGCACATGGATTGCTACCTATTTTTCTCTTTTCTAAGTCTGTTAACCTTATTATTGCTTCCAGTTGTTGCTTTCATTACTACCAAAGTAGGATGAATATTAGCTAAACCTTGTCCTCCTTCTTGAATGAAATCTCAACTTTCTTAGCCTCTGCTCAAAGAGCTCCCGGTCCTTACTCATATTTCCTGTGAATATTTTAACACCCAATCAACTTCATTCAGTTTTCCTCAGCCTTGGAAATCAGTTCCTTTGAATCCTCAGGAGTGTCTTATTTATGATGAGGACTTTCATCTGCTAGCCCATATGAATGAAAACTCATCATGGTCACTAGCCCCATGTTAACCACCAGTGATTAATTCAGCCATCCAAATCAATAATGAGGCCTGAATTGAGTTCTCTTGCTTTAGTATGATAACTTAATGTTAGATCTACGGAGTTTTGAGGGCCTTTGATGTTTTACTGCCAGTCATATCTCCCTTGCCAGCACATGTCTCCCAAATGGACATGTCATGAAAAACACATTTCTCTCCCTCCTTTCTTTTCTTTTGTAATTTTATTTTAATCTTGAAATATCTTTATCATGGGTATCTTCATACAAAAGCTGCAGCATTTTGCTCCCCCCCCCCATTTCTGAGCTATAGCTCTTCCTCCATTCCAGTAAATCAGTACCTTTGTTCCTGTTAAAGACACAAAATGTGTGTTTTCGTGGGATCATCTTTCTAAAGTGAAGATTTGTTAGTGTTAACAAGTACAGCTCAGATGGTGCCCTACCTTTTTTCCCCACTAACGAATAACCAAGATTCCCTACTGCTGAACAGTGCTCAGAGGGCGAAGCTCTGCATGGCAACTCACAGCTCTGCTTCAGCATCACAAAATGAAAATTACCAAGTCAAAGAAGCAAAAGCGCAGCATCTGACTTGGCCACACTGTCCTAACCGGCCTGGAACATATGATGGGAAGAAACAGCACCAGCAACACAGGATGTGTGTGCTTCTGTCCCTTGGCAGCAATCGCAGTCTCACCTGTGGCAGATGAGGAATATTATATGCAAATTATTTTTTGCCTTGGCAGGTGTACATCTCATACATCCTGAGATCTTTTCCAACTGGTTGGCCCCTGTCCAGGGCAGGGAGCTGCCCCTCTAGATCCAGCTTTAGCATCACAGATGTGTGGAATATGCTCTTTCCTGAACAATCCTGACGCGCAAACACAGGAGCTAATAATACTGATACAATAAAACCTACCAACAGGAAGGATACTCCAGTTTGGTGTCCCAGGTGCCTCATCAGGTGAGACATGTATTTTAAAGGCTGTGGTCTCACAAGTCACTTCATTCTGAAATAGCTTTTAATCCTCACTGCTTTAAACAGTCTCATGAAGAGTTATAACCTGAAACACTACCAACCTGCGTTTTTTTCTAGTCTTACAATTCCTGTGCAGCTTTAAGCTTAAAGAAAAGGAGGCATGTAATTATTTAAGAGACTGAGCCATACCGTAAGCCCAGCTAATTCTCACATGAAACCCAGCACACTGATTTTACAACACCCTGAGAGCAGCAGGGCGAATTTACCAGGCAAAGTGTCCTTACTCATTGTTAGGATTTGCCTATATGCCAACCTAACAAGTTGGGTTCCTTAATAATCAATGCCCAGGAGGTCAGAACCAAGATCAGGTGAAGGAGAACCTCCCTACCTCTTCCCCCACACAGTATCCGTTGTAGTCAGAGGCTGTAAAATTACTTCTTCAAACAAAAATCCCAGGTCGGCTCAGTAGAGAACGGAGTCCGCAGCTAAGAGTCACAGTGCTGCGCTGCATCCTGGCTTCTTGTCTGGGATGATATAAGGCACCACTCCCATGCAGAAGAGCAGTGCGCTCGCCAGGGGAAAGCAGGGTAGCTTGCAACGGCAAGGTCTGCGTCTGGAAAAGAATTATTAATACAACATCCCCCGGCCTGATGGAGATGAAAAACCAGTGCTGACCTATGAGTGCTACTTGATATCCGCTGAAACCCAGACGGCGAGCCCTCTCCAGCTCCTCCAGCCTCCAAATTTCAGAAGCAGAGGCAGGCGCGCATGCTCCACAAGCTTCCGAGGCTGTATTTATGGCAGCAATCTTGGGAGCACAATGGCCCATTTTAAATTGTGGCATTTTCAAAAGCTCTTGATACTGGCTTAACTCTGCTCTCACTGGCATCACCAGGAGGTGGCCATCAGCTTCCAGGGAGCCTCTGTGCCGCCTTACATAGTCTGTCCTAGAACTGTCAAGCTTCTCTTTAACAGTGGACTCTACCCAAAATTGGTGGCAGCAAGAAATACTTGTGCGTTACTTCTAGAGAGGTAGAACAAAAGACAGCACAGCAGGACCGTACCTGTCAGCATCCCTTTGGCTTGCCAAGGCAATCCACTAGGCAGCATTTCTCCATGCCCCCGTTCCCACAAAACACTGCAGATTTGACAGGAAGACTACAGCATTGTGAAAGCAGCAAAAGGCTCCTGACCTACCACAAGTTGGAGATATACAGAATCCTACCAGCAGGTTCTCTGAAGCAAAACTATTGTAAAGCAGCCTTCCTGTCACTGGTGTTCAGACGGCCCCTCCAGAGCTAGGGTAAAAACCAGATCCTCAGTGTTATCTCCTCACAACAAGCATCCTGTGCCAGAAGAAATGACACTGGATCATCAGCTCAACAACAGGTTTGTCTGCTGGAACTGGAAAGCTAGGAAAGGTATTTTTAAACTGAAAACACCATCCTTCTTTTTGCACCTTTGCCATACCTTTTGCTGGAAAATAGAAAAACCACACAAGTACAGCTATTTATTTGCCCAGGAAGGGCCTGGATAAGTTCCATCTGACCATCACCTGATGTTCTTCTGTTGCACACATGGCACATTGCCATGCTCATGTTTCACATCTGCGCTCTCCCAAGTCCAGCCTTATCACCCACTGCACTTCAAACACAGCTCCGAAATGGGACAGGTTTTGTGGATGATTGATAGACACCTGACCCCACAAGCCCCAGTGGGATATTTCACACTGCAACTTCTTTTCCTTTTCATCCTTAAGAAATGAAGTCCTCACTTTGACATGATTCATCACATAGCTGTTTTGTCTAATAACCATATATATTTTTGCTTACAGGAGTGTATGTTATTGACTCTCACGGAAACTCAACTCAATTAGCTTCAGAAAGCAGGCAAGAAGAGAGGGAAGCCACCACTGATTTGCCTCCTGAAGATGGTCTCTGCACTCCTGATGCATTCTGCAAGCCCATCTCTTGGACTCTTATGACCACAGAGGCACTGCCAGCTTTGATAAATCACAGCGCTTGCTTGCAGCTGTTCCATGGGGGTCCAAAGTGGGGCTAGACAAGGCTCCACTGCTGAGATGAGGGGGGGTATGGGGTGTCTCTGTGGGCATCTCACACTGGTACCCTTCAATGTTTGGGTATCTTCACACAGCAGGCACATCAGCCACCTCGTGACCATGTGCTCCTGGCCTACTCCAGCCATGACGGTGCTAAGCTTGGACACAGGTTTTCTCCTTGCTTTGAAAGGAGCAGCACTGAGAGCTTTTGTGTGACAGGCCTGAGCTGATGGGCTTCAGTGATTGGCTTTACATCACAGACTTATCCTGTGCTTCTTGCAAATTGAGCCTCTGAGGCTGGTCAGAGCAACCCTGCTGTGAACCAGCCCAAACTCACTAACCAGGCTTGGACAGCTCCAGTTAATTATTGCATCCATGTCTACAGATGCCCTGACTTTAAAAGCAGAATCAGCTCCGTGCGGAGCCAGCTGCCCTCAGCGTCTCTGAAACCCCCCTGGACACTTTTCATACCAGCTAGAGACATCTGCCATTTCCTTCAAAACTTCCACTTTATTTCCATCCCCTCCTCCTGTAATGAACAGCATTTTTCATGTGAAACCACGGAACAGAGCATCTTCCATTCACAACCTAAGCCTTTCAAGTATGTCTGGACAGAAAAGGCCAGGAAGATTTGTGGAAAATTCCAAGAATTCTTATGGTTTCTTTTCTCTAGATGCAACTCCACTGAAGTGCTGAAGGCCCCGCAGGTTAGAGCCTCCTACAAAGAAATCAGAAGGTTGCTTTTAGGAATGTTTATACTGAAGTGATAGCACAAAGCCTCTCCCCCTCAGCCCTTCACCTGCGCACAGGGTCAGTGTGCTGGAGGAGTGGAAGCAAAGGCAGAGCCTGTGCCTTGGTGGATCCTGTAATGAGAGGCACTCTAACACCTCAGTTGCTTATCTGAGTGGATCTAAGACTGCTCCTCAGCTGAGCACTGTGCCAGACCCCTGCACAGCCTAGGGAATTCTATAGGAAGTACTGCTTACATGTGATCACTCTAACTTGTGCATCCCCTGATCCATCATTAACCCTCCTTCTCACAAGTCCCATATATCCATTAATTCCTCAGCTCCATAGCCTAAAGGCTGCTGCCCAGATGCAGGTGCTGTTTCACTGAGATGAAAGGCATCCAAAGCCACAGTCACATGGACAAGGACAAAAAAGGCACATTTGATGTGTTAGTTTCCTCATTCAGAAGAGAACCTGGACAGAGGAAAGGTTAGACAGGAGAAATTGAGTCCACCTGGAGCAAGAATCCTCAGAAGCTGCTCTTGTAGCTTCCAGAGATCTGATCCTGAGTGAGAGGCTGCACGTAGGGCATCTCAGATGTGTAAGAGCTCACAAGGCTCCCTGAAGCAAAGGGATTCCAATGCTCATCTCACTATGGGTCCAGCTTACTCCTGGTTCTGTGCAAGCACCAATGAGTGCAGCTGAAAGGGCCTATCAGTGATATACCCACTGGATCTCAATACTTGGAAAAGCTCTACAAGGATATCAACTGGAACACTAAACTAGAAATGTTTAATAAAGCAATTAGACATTATATCTCTACCTAAATGAAAGGGTTCTTCCCCAGAAACCTCTTCTGGAACCTTAAAAGACCACAAACAGCAGATACAGCATCAGTGACTGCAATGCTGTGGGTGGAGAGTGTGATCAGATGGACAAGTACATTATGCAAGGCAGATGATGTTCTGTGTTGTATTTGCCTGGTTAAAATATGCCTGAAGCAACAGAGTAATTGGATCTGCTGCATTTGATTCAATGGGACAGATGCTATGGGTTAACTCAGGTAGGCAGCAAAGTACTTCACAGCCAGTTGCTCACTTTGTCCCACCTCCAGTGGGATGCAGAAAGAGGAAAGAAAGAAAGAAAGAAAATCTGGGTGTCAGGGTGAAAATAAGAAAATATTTACCACTTTCTAAGTGAAGGATGAGTACAAGAAGACAGAACAGAACAAAATACTGATGCAAAAGCAATCAGTCATCACTTCCCATGAGTGAATTGATGCCCACCCAACCCCTAAGCAAACGATGGCTAACCCTTTCACTGCTGAGCATGTTGTTACATGGTATAGAATATCTCCTTGTTCAGGTCAGCTGCCTGATTGTGTCTCCTCACAACTGCACACACCTCCGGTCTATTCGCTGGAGGGACAGAGTGAGAAACAGATGTGGATTTGATGCTCTACAAACACTGATTAGCAAGAGTTGGAACATTAGTGTGTTACCAGTATTGTTTTGGTCATAACACTAAAATGCAATATCATATGAGCCGCTATGAAGAAAATCAATTCTTTCTTAGCCAGAAAAGGATCAAAGAGCCTGTTCAGGGAGGGTATTGGTTTCCATGTCACCTCTCCATGCTTGTGCAACTCTAGGAACCATGATCCCCATGGGCAGGGTCTGCTGCCACTGACACCATCGCCATCTGCACTGTTACAGGCTTTGGATACAGCTACAGAGCCAGGCCACAGCTGCTGTCTCTGCTCCCCTGCTGCAGGGAGATGTGCATAGAAGCATCCACTGTTGTCTTGGCACATAGGAGAAAAAAAAAGGGACCTCAGGAAGCCCTGAGAATAGCTCCATTCTCCCCCTGCACAGGGATCCAAGCAGAGAGATGATGCTCAGAACAGAAAACAGGCTACAGCGAGGATTCCTCCAGGATGTGTGGGAAAGAAGGGGAGGTGAGTCCCTGGTGATTCCCAGAAATAACTCAGCATGAAAAGACCAGAATTGACAACACCATGTACTTAACCACCTAGGATCAGCCGGCATGGATTTTAGGCTGCCCTCTGTCCCACAGGGACACGGGAGAGCTAATCTGTGCCTTGCTCTACATTGCCTTGGAATCAAGGCTATGAAATGAGCATTTTCTTTGCATAACTTCTTTAATCCAGAGATGGAAGAGCCTGGGGGAATGGCTTGCGCCTTCACAGCAGGAAAGAAGCAACAACAAATCCATGTTATTATTTTTGTCCTCCCAAACAGGCTACCAGTTGTGCAGGTGTGAGGGCACAAACCACGAGAGCAGCCATCTCCAGATGCCAATTCACTCCCCCCTCTCACAGCCACTCTGTTTGGCTTCTCCAGGCACAAGGAAAGCTTCCTGCTATTCACTCTCCAGCCCATGCTCTGTGGTGTCACTGCCACTTCACCTCTGCCTTGTTCACTAATGCACAGTTGAGACCAAGAAGGTGCCACCTACAGCCATCTCTTCCTGCAAGTGCCCCAGAGTTTAGAGCTCAGCACCACTTTACATTACAGCCTGTGTCAAAGTTATTATCTGCTCATGCAGCCAGGGCTCCCTCAGAACTGCTGCTTCCCAAACAGCTCCTCCTCATTACATAATTCTGCCTATGATTGCTCTTGCCCAAAGGTATTAGCTGTATTTCTCACAGATAATAACCATGATTACCCTTTTCTGCTCATTGTCAAAACCCTCCATCTTGCCTTTTATTCTCTGGTCCTTCCTCCCATTTGCATTCTCTCTTTCGAGAACCCAATGCACAGGTTTTCCACACTGGATCCCCCCGTGTTACCACCAGCATGTTGTACGGCACATGGAGTGACTATGTGCTTGAGCAACATCTTCCCTTTGCCCTTGTCTCACCAGTGCTCATTGCAGCCAGTCCTCCCTCCATCATTCCTTTCCCGATATTGCAAGCTACTCCAGCTAATTGGCACTACAGTCTCCACCAAGGTCTATGCCACACCACAGCACACTGCGAAGGGTTATCCACTGTCTTCCCCAGTCCACTAATTGTGTAATTATGCAGAAATGGCCTGTCTGGTACAATCGATTTCTCATACTTCCCTGTGGTGCTTGTTGCTTACAATGCTCATTATTCCTCTAAGTATTTGCAGGCCTTCACCCTGCATCATATTTCCACAAATTGCAGTTCTATTAACAGGGGAACAATTCCTGAAGTCCTTGCAAACATTGCATTTATTTTCCCAACTGCTCCCTCCTTTCTGGTCAGGAGCAGATGCAGCACTCTCTTGGGGATGCTTCATTTCAGCAAAGGTGCCTTTGCTCTTGATCCTCTCCTGCACAAGGTGCTCAGATCCATGAGGCTTGGCCATGCAGGACCTCAATGTGCAAAGGGAACTGTGCTGTCCCATGCTGACTGCCTGCAGGGCCTACACACCTTGCCCTGCACGACGGGTATGTACTGCTGTCTCCTTGCTACTCAGTCCATCCTGCAAGGAGGAGATAAGTAGGCTCTTTGCACCACGCGGGATTTCTGCCTGGTCCCAAACTCATCTGCCAGTAAAATTAAGCACCAACTAAGGCCTGCTCTTCAGACTCTGCTTCCTGCCACAAGCATGAGGAGGTCTGAGATTGGGACACCCCCACTTCAGAGAGAAGGAGCCCACACACATTAGGATGCAACCACTATCCTCTGCTTTCATATACCTGATGTGGCTACCAGCATGCCCAGACAAGCTCGGCATCAGACCTCCTCAGTCTGGACTTCCTGAGCTAGAGGAAGGCTAAAGGCCATAGGTCAACTGGGAACTGAAGGAACATTTAGGGTGGTCAAAACGATGCTTGGGCTTGGTGGTAACAGTTGGCTTGGTCTTTAATTTTGGTCCATTTGCTCAGCTTCCTTTCCTGACTTATCCTAGCCCCTGACTATCCTCTCTGCCCTTTCCCAGCACCAGATTCTCAGTTACTGTTCAACTTGCTGATGGTTCTCCCTTGCATTTTCCTTCCCAGCTCCAAGTAGCCAGCTTGGTCCTGTGACATCCATATCCTGAGCACACACTGAGGCTGAAGCATGGAACAGCTCTGATGAGAATGACTCATCCATGCAGTTAGGAACTGATGCAACCTTCTGGAAGAGCTTTGGAGGGCTGGGCAAGGAAAGGCCAATGCATTCCTTCCAGGATCACATCTACACCATGCACCTTGTCTATCAGAAGGACTCACAGTACAGAAGCTGCTGCAGTGATGCCTAAGTCACCTCTAGGCACCTGTGGTCCTGTCATAGATCTTGTCAAGCCACAGCCAGAAAACCTCAAGTGACACCTAGACACATAGAGATGAAATCAGGTGAACCTGCAGCTGCTCCACTCCTTCATTTCTCATTCCTCACCCATCATGCCCCAACTGCCTCCATTTCTTCTGCATCACACAACCTCCCTTCCTCAGAGGGCCCTGGCAGCAAACCTACAGGCAAAGCTGTTGTATCCTGTAATTCACACAAGTGGGTTGGCAGAGCACAGCAAGACCAGGATGGTCATGCAACAGACAGGCTCTAATGAGCCTAGGTGGTCATTAGGTACATAATACATCTTTGATCTCTTCCTCTGTGCCAGACACAGTGCCTATGTATCCTGTACTTTTCACCCCAGAATTAGGCAGTAGACCATGCAGGCCAGAGCTCACGGCAATAGTCCTAAGTCTTGCCCTTACCTGCAACCACCCAAAGAAAGGGCTCAGAAGAGACCTAAGGGATGTTTTTACAAGAGTAAGTTGGAGTTTACTGCAGAGCTGGATGCTCTGGAAAGTCTGACTATCAATCAGTGATATTCAGAGGAAGCTTATGTCAGGCTTAATTTCCATTTTGAATTTCCAGTACAGCTTTTGGCTTATTTGACTTGTGCCACAGACACAGCACAAGAGGAAAAGAACTGTTGCAACTGTTGATCATGATAATAGACCAAGTGTGTCACTAAGTCTCACACAGGATTATGTCTGTCACAGTAATCCACAGGAGAATTTAAAGTTCCCTATAAAATTTAATTCTAACCACCTTTCTCCTAGATATTGCTGAAAGGGGGTCTCCCATGAGAGGCATGGTGCTCTCTGCTTTCATTAAGTCTAGACATTTCACAAAGCAGTCCCTCCTTTTACTGTTCCGGCTTCCTCACTGTAAGCCAAAACTTGATAAGACTTCACAAAAAGAGAAGAGGAGAATACATGATAAAAAAAACCTACTTTGACACCATTTGGTCAGCTCAGCTGTAGATCTCAGCAGAGAGTTAATGAAGGAGCATGAACATGCTGCTCAGTCAGACAAGACTCCTCCATTCTCTTTTTATGACAAACCAACTGCTTTTGTAACTACCCCCTGAAGATAGTAAAGCTGAGAAAAATCCTTCTCATAGGAAACCACAAGAAGAGAAGATATCTTTTTCTGGAATGCTGCATTAATTAACAGGATGAACTTCTTAGAACTAAGTCTGAAGGCTGTATCTTAGAATCATGGAATAATAAGGGTTGGGAAGGACCTTAAGATCATCTAGTTCCAACACCCCAGCCATGAGCAAGGACACCTCCTACTAATCCATGTCACCCAAGGCTCTGTCCAAACCGGCCTTGAACATTGCCAGTGATGGAGCATTAAAGCCAACCGTATCCTGGACTGCATCAAAAGGAGCATAAGCAGCAAGTTGAAGGAGGTGATCCTGCCCCTCTGCTCTCGTCAGACCTCACTTGAAGTATTGTGTGCAATTCCGGTGTCCTCAACATAAAAAGGATGTGGACCTGTTGGAACAAGTGCAGAGGAGGACATGAGGATGATCAGGGACTGAAGCACCTCCCATATGGAGATAGGATGAGAAAGTTGGGGCTGTTCATCCTGGAGAAGAGAAGGCTGCGTGGAGACCTCATAGCAGCCTTCCAGTATCTGAAGGGGGCCTTAGGCTTCTCAGGCTAGGAGACAATTCACAGATACACCTGGATGAATTATACACTGCAAATAAACCCACTAAAGAACTAGATATCCCTTCCTGTTTGTAAAACATTTCTTAGATGATCTTACCAGCTAAAGACTACAAATACATTTATAAACATCTGCTGAATAGTTTACAGGAAGAAATGTCAGGCTGACGCAGGTCATGCGTTATGATCTGCATTATGTCCACACAGCAATCAAGGATACAGTTGTTGCAATCACGCACATAAGCCTGTGGGCTTTTATCTGACCAGCGCAGGTAAGTGCATCAGTGAAGAGAGAGCTCAGGACAAGCCAGAAGCCAAAGTACACAATACATACCTGGTTTTGTGCTACCCAGGTTCGTACCAACTCCCCTGCAGCTATCATTTTCGTGTATATAAACTTGCATTATATGACGCAGTGCTTTGGCATCTCTCCTGCTCTCAATGCCTGTGTGCTAGGCAAAGCGAGGTCACAAGTCCCGGCAGTTCCCCTAGCCGCCAAGCATAGCTCCATTAATGACAACCTACAACTCTGGCAAATGCAATGCTCAAGAAATCAGAGGAGGCACCCTAGAGCCCAGCCAACCTTGTCTGGCCATTGCCGACAAACTGCCTTAGTCTAAGCCTTTGGTGGCAATGCAGAGAAAATGAGCCGCTTGACAAGTCTGACTGATCTCCAGTGGCCTCATTCAGTCCCAAGGGAAGCTTCATGATGGAGGCCCTTTGCAATATACCTCCTCCAGCAGAGCTAAAATTGAAACAAGCTGGAGGGAACCCTAGGGAAAGGGCCAGGGTCTCAAGTGAAAGCCTACGATGGACCACAGGCATGAATCAAGTGCTCAGGCACTGGAAAAGCGCTGCATAAGGACAAGTGAGTACACTGAAGATTCAGAGGGTACACTGCAGTGATTGCACCTTTCTATGGTGTTAAATGCCCCCTATCCTAAGTAAAAAGTTTTCATCTGAGAGTTCTGTTGAATCACATAAGTGTACACAGAAATTAGTATCTTCCTCTATAAAGCAGACATGGCAGGATTTCTGGCAAAACAACAAGTTTTTATCCCATACATTCCCCCCACTTGTGGAGAGAAAATTCTTTCCCTTTCCAACATTCCCAATCAGAGTCTTTGCTTTAGGACTCTGTAATTCTTTGGTCTAACATAATGAAGTGTTTTTTCTGCCTTCTGTGCCATAATGAAATGATAATGATCTTCTCTGGCAATTATTTGACCCTGAATAATTTGATCCATAAGCAATGGAAATGCTTGTCCCATCTGCCTCTGTTTAGAGCATGGCCAAGATGTTCTGCTTCTCTTTTCAGCTAACGCATAAAACATAGAGTGCCCCCACCACTCAGTCCTGTCCTTTGGGTTTCCCAAATGTAAATGCTAATTTAAAAGGCAAATTCAGTACAGATGACTGAGTCAGTAATGCCCATAAGCGCCCCAAGGCCTCACTCTGCTCCGAGACATCAGAGTTCCATGTGTTCCACACAGTGTCCCGAA
Organism: Forpus xanthops; assembly: GCA_032466535.1. NCBI lineage: Eukaryota > Metazoa > Chordata > Aves > Psittaciformes > Psittacidae > Forpus > Forpus xanthops. The sequence goes on along the minus strand of JASSUY010028323.1, from coordinate 36,217 downwards.
CCAGGAAGGAGATTCCCATGGTTCAGAGGCACAAGGTGACAGGACACAGCTCACAGCAGTCTCTGTCCCTCTTGACTCTTTCAGTCACCTGCATCAAGGCAGATAGACGGAGCCATACAGACCAGCCCCTGCATCACTCAACCCTTTGGCATTCCTTTTCCTCAGCACTCCTGCATTCAGAAACATCTGACAAACAATCCAGCTCCCACTGGCCCTGGTCTTGAAGACATCACCAGCTCTTCCTGCCTATCTTCCTTCTCGGCCCCAGCATCTGCCTCTGCTTCTCCTGGGACAGGGTGGCTGGGCCACAGCACTCAGACCTCAGATCTCCCTCACAATGCTCCCTGCATCCAGGACCTGTGCTTTGCAATTGAACTTTCCTCAGAGGAGATCTTGTGTAGGAGTGCTTTACACTTTCACCTTGAATCACGAAAGCCTTTACCACTTAAAGCCACATGACACACAGGATGGCAACTGGAAACCAGTAGGGAAGTTAAAGGATGATGAGTATCCTTGGGTCAAATGAGCTCAGAGACATGCATTACAAAGTCCATGTTAGCCACTCCAAAGGGCAAGTCACCCCACTTCAGACATCATCCTCAGGACATACTTGTATTGGTAGGAAGGGCCTAGGACACAGCCTTCTTTGATGACATGGCAAAGTGAAGTGCCTAACCATGGTCTTTGTGACAGAAGGAGGGTTAGGGGCAGGGTTCTCCACTCGTTACCTTTTGCAAGCAATGCTTGCCCACACCTCTACCACAGCAGCCCAGTTCACAGTCCAGGGAACCAAGGTGACAGTAGGAGAAAATCCCAAATATGACATCATCCCACACAAAGTTCAGCAGGTGAAGGGCCACCAGGGCCAGGAGCACTCCTCAACAGGCATAAGGGACACATGTCCAATGGCTCAGGCAGAGTGACTGGAAGTGACAAAAGGAGTAGCAGGGACTTCTGGAATGGGAAAAACTCAGAATTCTTTTAGAGGACAGCAGGGAAGAGATTAAAACCATGTATATGTCAGCCTAGATGGAGAATTTATGCATGGCATAAGTATTTCTGATTATGCCCACTGTCCAGATACAGTATTTTCAAGAGTGGAAGCCAGTCCTGAGTGCCCACACCAGACATCTGGTCTCCTTCCACCAGTGCTGTGTTTGAACACTCACGGCAATGGTGATCCCATCTGAGACTGTTCACAGTGGTTGTGAAGGATGAACAGGCTCAGATTTAAAATCCTCTGTGCCTGGTTGTCCTTCTCCAGTTCTCAGAAGGAAAAGCCCTCAGTTAAAATAAAAGGGGGCATGGATGTCTTCTTTCATTGTTTATTTCACACCCTACACCTCTCTGGGAGCTGACAAGCTCTCATCCATCTACAAACACCAGTTCCTTGCCAGCTGTTACAGTGCTTCACATCAGCCACTTTCTATAGAATAAGGCTGGACAGTGCAACCTACAGGAGGATTTTATTATTATTATTGCTTCCTATTTGGCTTTTTTTTTTTTGTCTCCTGCCTGGACAGACAGTAACAGATCAGCCTCATGCTGAGAAGTCACATTTCTCAATGGTTCACCTCTGCTGAAGACCTGGTAATGACTTCCACACATCCTGTGTCTCTAAAGGTTAGGCATAAATCAGTGTCAAAGTACCAGGATGAATTATTCTTCTAGCTGCTCCTTGGGGAGTTACCCATGTTTGATTTCTGAACTGCTGCAGATAGCCCAGAAAGCCAGACACTGTGGCTGACCATCTAAACTACTCAGGAGTCTACAGTCCTACTGGGAACAGTTTTGAGAGCTCCACAATTGAAAACCACTTCTCTCAGGCTCTAATTCTGCTAACTGCACTTTCTACCCCATATGTCAAGTTGCCACAATTCACACTTGCCAGCAGCTGTCTGACCCTGCTTGGGTGGTGGCCGGAGCAAAGCAGAGGAAACATGGAGCCAAGTATCTAAAGGATCAGAGATGTTCTTGGCAGAGATGGGGAAAGAACGTAAGACTGGCAGCTTCAAACTTGAGAGCTGTGCGCTACACCAAGGTCCCAGCTGTGTTCCTTGGACCTTCCCAAAAGGACTAGTAAATTCATGCCCTGAAGGAGCTCTAACAGAGACCATGATCAAGCCCTGACACACAAAGCTCACCAGTACAGAGTGGCTCAGCTTTACCTGGACAACCAGTGCCATTTGGGTGGACCCCAGTACCTGCTGCCTGTAGCCTTGCTTTGCCAATCTGATATCCACTACTTGAGGACATCTCCATGGAGCTGCAGACCTTCAACACCCCTAGCACCAGCCCTGCATGAAGAGCTACCGACAGTCTGCGTGCTCGTGTGTGTTCCTCCCTGGTCCAAATGGTAAAGCATGAGAAGAAACCTTGGCAGTGGCCCACAGACATCTGAGCTTAGCAGCAGCATTTGATGACAGATGTGTGTCTTGCAACATCGCTACTGAAGTGTCTTTTCCTTTCAAAGAAGGAATCATTTTCCTTCACGTAATAGTCCAGGCAAATATAATCCTATTAACAGGACTATTAAACTAAACAATACTTGGCACGCCATGACCTAAAGAAACAATCCACCAACACCGACAGCTCATAAACAGCCTGTCCCTAAGGCAAAATGGGCATTTCCTATGCCCAAGTGTCCTCCTAGCCAACACCCTCCCACACTGCTGCTACACCAAACTCTGCAGGGCACCCAGTCCTTAAACGTGTGGGAGAGCAATTAAGTGGTAATCTGGTGTCTTCATAAAGGCTGTCTTTCCCGAGACAAGCGGGCCCCTTTCCATCCCACTCTCCCACCCTCTAAATCAACTTTACTGTCTAGCCTAATTAGCATTCACTCAAGTTTACACTAAGACAAGGCCTGGATCTGTGTTGGCATCTCTGCAATGTCTCTAATCTCTTAGGTTTATAGGTCTTTTGCTGTTACATATACCAGAATTTCCAATCCAGTCATGCCCAACTTGAAAGTCTGAGCCCACATCTCTTTTTGGTAGGGCTGCCAATAAAAGCTCCTCCTCTGGATCAGGTCTCTCCACTGAAGTCTTAATTCTTGCTTCACTGCCCCAAGGATGCAGCTGGCTCTTCTCTGCCCTCATTTGCAGCTCTGACAGGGAATGAGCCTTAACGGCACTACCTTGGAAGGCCAGGAATGCTAGGGTGCACAGGCGCTCCATGTGCAGCCCTGAGCACTAACTTTATCTCTGTAAGCCTGAAAATAGCTATGATTTCCATGGTGCTGCAAGCAGGCAGAAGAACAAGGAGAAGAGTTTGGCTCTGGGAGCCATTTAAGGCTGCATGAAATTATGCACTTGCCCATAGATGTCACATCCATCCCATGGGGCACTAAGCTGTTATCAGTAAAGGAGGAACCCAGTGAAACAAAACACTGATGTTGATGACCAAATGATGTCTCATTGCTCCTCAGAGCTACCCACACAACAGGATCTCAGCAGATCTACATGCTACATAAACCTGGCATCCTGTTGGGCTCCCCAGGTGGCTCCAAGGAGAACAGACACACTTGCCTATCAAAGCACTGTTGGTTTCCTTCCCCTGCAGTGAGCTCAGAACAAGATTGGAACAATTGCCTTTCTCTGCCTCTCTGCCCACACTTCACTCCCTCTCTGAGTATCTACAGAAGTGCCCCGAGTGTCACTGTACTGCCTGTAAGAAGCTGCCATCTCATCTGTCCTTTCCAGTTCATCCTTCAACTCCTTGTGCTAAGAAGCTGTTTCCATGGGCTGAGATCAACTGCAGTCAATCCATTAACAGAGACCATTTACCAGATGGGGGAGGGATGTTTTGTCAGCATCCCAGGCACTGTGGCCAGCTCCATGAAAAGAAGCAGAGGTGTTCATCCACATGTCAGCCTTGTCTACATTATGTGTTAGAGCTGGGCTTTCCAAAAAGATTCACCAGCCTACCACTCTGCCTTGGAAGGAGTTCTGCTCCAGCCTCACCAGCTTATGGAAATCAGTTTCCCCTTGAAGCTGGGGAAGGACAACCCAAAAATCACTAGTAATTTTTCAGTTCCATTGTTACGGTATATTACCTTAGGAACCTTTGCAAAATGAGTAATGCAAACAAATCCAGAGCAGTTCTCAATGGACTGTGGGGATCTCCACAGTGTCTCAGCCAAGAAGCCTAGACTAGACAAAATGACATATGAAGAAGTATGGTTAAAATTGCTCATGGTCACTTGACTCTTGCACAGCCCAGCTACTTCATTATTTTCCCCCAGCCAATTTGGCTTTCCTTGCTGCTTCGCTCTACGGGAAAGGTTTTGATTATTGCAGTTTAAGTTCTCCTTAGTCTGCATTTATGGGGAAAATGTGCTGGAAATTCCCCCTTAAACAAAATTCCTGCACAATGTGAAGCAATGACAAATGGATCTCAAAGGATTTCTTGATCAGCTGCTTTCTTACTGCTCTCATCTGAGCAGGATCTAAGATAAGGCTAAGATGAGCAAACCAGCACTAAAACACTTGAAGAGATCTGATAGGATGAAGATCTACAAGTCTGCCCCTATCAGAAAGTACAATCCAATTACAGGAATTAATTCAGGTAAACAAGTAATCCCAAAACGTGTCACAAGGTGTTTCAGTCCAATGACAAATAGACCAGACATGGCCCCAGCCATTTAAACTGACCACAGCACTTTTCACCCCTCCTCCCCATTGAATTCCTGGAATAACAGACATTCTGCCTTGTTCAAACAAACAGTATTTATTTTATTCTTACGTAAAAGTGTACGGGTTCTGCAGATCTAAACATGAGTAAACATTACCTCCTTTCCCCAGAGCTGCCCTGCACAGCAGTACCAGAGACAGGAGGAGGACCATGGTGCCTGCATTCAACTCTCAGTTCTGCAAGACCTGCCCAAAGAACTTCAAAGTGGTCAAGCATCTTGGGTTTGACCTCCATCAGACCAGGCATTTATAGCCAATTTCACTTTTACACAGGTCAACACAACCTGGTTTTCAGAGGTGTTGAACTGCAGCAGATGTAACCAGCATTTTCAGCATTTGACAGCCAGGCCACTTCAATGTATGTAGCTAGATATTAAGATACTGACAATAAACATTCAGATGTTTCATGTGTTTAATCATCTAGGGTGAGAGCAAGACAGTTTTCCTAAATGGAAAGATGAGTTCAGCTCTTGGTATCAGCGAACAGAGGACAGAAAGAAGCATGGATCATTACAAAATGAATAGCAGCAAGTGCATATGCTGGATTCAGAGAGGATGATTCATTTTTCTTCTAGCAAAAGCATTCAGAGACTTACATCTTTGTTTCCTCAGAGATGGTGCTAAGCCAGATTGTCCTACTGTAACCATTACTGACTGCATCATTCAATCATCTCCATTAATCCCCATGAGGAGGCATGGGTAATTCTGGAAGGCTAGTACAAGGCAAACCCCAGTGGGGCTCATTTAGTGCTTTATAAACACTTTTTGAAAGCTGAGTTCCTGCTTTAAGCTTACAAAGCTAAAGATCGGCTCCAGCCAAGATTAAGAAAACAACCCTACCTAGTTTTCTGCCAGGAAATGTCATGCAACTTTGGTTTCACCTTTCAACCAGCACTTTGGGAATTGCTGAGATTCACTCAGGAGGAGGATCTAAGATCCATCTTTCCACACACTCATCAACCCCAGGAATAGGGAAGAAATGCAGGGAAGAAATGCAAGGAAGAGTGATAATTGCAAATCACACCACAATTCCTTGCTGCAACACCACTTGCAGGATGCTAGAAGGATAAGCTTGAAGAACAGTGATCCCAGGAAAGGTTATGAAATAAAGACCAATAAAGAGCACATCTAATTGCTCCCCAGTGTAGACCAACCCTGAAGGAGAGTGATCTCTTCCAGAGCAGCTTCCTAGAGGTTATGCACTTGTTCTCTAAGCACAGTTACTTGGGAAAAAGGTGGGAAGCACATCAGAACTTGAGTATGTTACAAAAGTCCCTATGCTAAAGAGGCAGAGCCTTTCCACCACTGTCTCACCCCCCCCCCCCCCATGAAGCCAAAGGTTGCAGAGCCTATGGAGCACTCCACCTGGCAGACAAAGGGCAGAAGGAATGTTTGAATGGATGACTTTCAACTGACACAGGGAATTTGCCATTCCCTTCTCCAGTCTCTCATGGTTTGTAGCTCTCAGAAAACACTGGGATTTAAGGACTGTATTATGCCTCATAAGTCTTAAGGGGTTTGTCTCTTTTGGAGCACCTTGTGACCAAAGTGATTCCATTGTGCAAAAAGATGAGAACTTCTAACGAATTTCAGACGCCACAAGCCATTGCAAAGCTCCTCTTCATTACCCCGACAATTTGTCTGGTTTAATTTTAACAATAGCATTATGAAGAGGAAACTATGAAGAAGTTACAGAACAAAGCCTGATGTTTTTTCTATCACATTTCTCTGTGACAGAAAGAGATAACAGCGATCAGTACAGGTTGAAATATTGCCACGTGGCTCAGATTTTGAGGGCTGCACCCACTGAGAACAGACAGTAGAAAACACCTTTTTATCTGCCCTTAGTATGTATTCACATAGTGTTTAAGTACTTGCTCAGATCCCAGACCAGCATATGTGCCTAAGCATTGCAGGGAGAAAGCGCCTTTCCTGGACCTCTATTTGACTACAACACAAGATGGCTCAGAAACCAGGACTTAAGAAACAGATATAAAGTGAGTTGATCACTGGGGTTGAAAATACATCTGCTGGAAAGAGCTTCAGGACACAGCAATAATTTCTGGGGAGAGCTATATTGTTATTGGGGTACTGGTTTATCACAGGAACATCTAGCTTCAAAGGAGCTCTGATTTCAAGTGGAGCTGTCCAGATCCAACATGCTTACAGCACAGACAAGACAGAAGAAAGATGGACTCAGCCTGTGCTTTGGAGGGGAGGAATGGCAGCAGGGTACTGCCTAGTCCCAGGTCATCGGTGACATTTCAGCATGAGGTGTAGATGCTTGAGTCCCATCAAACTTTCTGCTCTGACAATGAAAGCGTGTTGTACATCTGCTGGGATCCACATCACATAGTGAGAGCATGAGTGCACTGAGTGAAGGTAGAAAGGAAATCAAATGAGGACTTAGAAAGCTTGGATGACAGGATCTGTGCTTAGCACACGAGGGAAGCACAGTCAGTTTTCTGTCCCCACCAGCTACAGACCCGAACTGGAACTTTGTGTAAATCAAGCTTGGCTTAAAAGTGCTTCCAGTACCTTCTCTGTGTAGGGCAGCCTACAAACTTCACAAAGAAGTCTGGCCACCACAGAGCTGCAACCACTAATGAACAGGAGAGTCATTCAGAGCAGCCAGCCAGTCAAACTAACTAGCAACAGCAGCATTGGACCTCACACCAGCAGCCCCAGGAAGTTTCCATCCTCAGCACATCATCTAGGCAGCTGTGCCCAAAGCTTTTCTCCAGATGGGGCTGCGTAGGCAATGCTGACTCAGGTGGTCCTGCAGGCTGATTTCTCTAGAGCCTGAAAAGACTATAGGGTGCCTATTTGAAACACTCTGATTCATGTGGTGAGTTGGAGGTATGACCAACCTGTATTGTCTGGGAGGTTGCTTCCCTGGACCAATGTCACTTGCAGCCTTCTTTCCCCAGGCACACAAAGGGAGTTTGTAAATGACAGGGCAAGGAGCAGCTAGAGAGAGTTTGGTGATCAGACCTCCTCCAGAATCACTATCACAGCTCTCTGCAGGTTTATGACCACTCTGCAGTTCAAATGACTGAGAGAAAAACCCCAGCCTGGTCAGCTGAGGCAGGACATAGTTTTTGCTGTGTAAGTGGCAGTGGAATTTCTGGATACCACAACAAGAGGCTCAAGTGATTTGTACAGGCAGGAGAGTGGGCAGGCTGGGTGGTCCATGGAGATACATGGGTTGCAGCCTGAAAAAAGACCCTGAGGCCATTCCCTTTCACTAAATGAAACTGAAACACTTTCTTGTTCCAATTAGAGCTTCCTAGAGATAGCAAAGTTCCCATCTACCCTCCCACCAGGTTTTGAAGCTCCCACTCAGTTCAGCAGACAGCCAAAACATCTTCTCTCCCTCCTGCAGGGGACCACAACTTGGTCCTAGCAGGCTCTTCCAGCTAGATGACATTCATGCATGCCCTATGCAAAGGGCAATGCTAGGCCCAAATTCACCCAAATTCACCCAGTTTCTCTTTTTACCATTTGCATGACCAAATCCTCTGAAAAGTCCAGAGCCAGACTGATCCATCCCCAACCCCTTTGTGCATGCTAACCCTCTAAGCTTGTTGACAAACATTTCAGATCACACAGGAAATGTAAAGATAGGGCTCCTGCTCAGGATTTTATAAAACCAGTTCTGCACCAGATGAGGTGAGTGGGGGAGAATTGGTCCAGGGCTCTTCCTTAACCTCTATAAGAGAAGCCCAACTGTAAACCCCTTAATTAAACAGCTGTATTAATAAGATAGAATTAAAGAGATGCTGAGAGCCCTGCATTTGTGCAACGTTGGGCAGACCCCAGATGAATTTTCCTACAAGGCTCAGCAGATTCTCTCCCTGGAGAATGTCTCATTTTTGGTCATCTGAGCTGTTGTATTCTTATCAAACACCACTCCTGTTCACCTTGTGAACTGTCAAACGGAACAGATGTTCACATAAGAGCTTCTCACTGCACAGTTAAAGGCAAAGCCATGGAGGTGGTGTCATTGCTGGTATTGAATGAGAGCTGCTACCAGAAGCTGTCAGAGTCTGGCCTGCAGCTATGGGATCTGTGCAGCACAGCCTGGAGGCCATGCTGGACACTCAGCACAGCCCAGCACAACACAGATCTGGGTGTACTCAGGGTCACTTTGATGTGGATCACTGACTTCTCCATGCTCAGTGGCTCCTGATCAGGATCACTGCATTCACCCCTTGACACACATACAGTTCTCCTTTCCAAAGGAATGATAAGTTACAGATTATGTTAATAACATACAGGCTTCCCAAGCCCCAGGTACGAGGTGCAGTGAAGCGTATATAGCAGGTTCAAGATCACTGACTCCTTCAAGACAATGTCTTCCACGAGACTTCCAGTGCTAAACCTCAGCATCACCAGCCATGCAGCAGCAGGTCCAGGGGCACCGCTGTCGAGCTCATTTTTATGAGGATTGTGCTGTGATTTATACACTCTTGTGGAATTCCATTTGTCTTCGGTTGACTTTTCCCTCTGCCTAAACATGCCCAGCAGGAGCTGAAGATGCCCACACAAAACTTGTAACGTCACACCTGAGTGACAACAGCTCTCCCCAGCCACTTCCCATCCTGCTTCTGCTTGGCTGGCAGAGGTCAGCAGGTCTTTGACGCAGCACCCAGGTTCATGGGAGCATGTGTGCCCACTACTTGTGTTTGAGGAGGACACAGCCCACATCATCAAGCCCTGCTCTTTCCCAGCAGGCATCAGCTCCCCCAGCACAGACCTGTGCTGCTCAGCTGAGCTGGTACCTTTGGCACAGCCTAAACAATGAGATCTCTTTTCCATCACCCAAAGCAGAGAACCCTCCAAGGGCTTTACTCAGCAGAGCTGCTTCAGTGAGAAAGGGGGACACACAGAATCAGATACTCAGGTTTTGATCTCATTTGCCCAGGTCTAGCCACCATGGCAGCAGCTTCACAAGTACAGAGCAGCCAGCAGAGCTTGCAGAGCAGCTCAGCAGCCCCCTGAACGGGGAGATGTCTGCCTTTCCAACCCAGAGACACAACAGTTGTGCTGCTTCAGCTCAGAAGTCTTAACCTAGACTTTTCTTCCTGGAGAAAGCCAATGTCAGTCTCAGACCTTCATGTGAATCCTAACAACCCTTGGGGTTTTAAGAACCAGAGTCTTTTCCACTGAGGATAACAATAATGTCATGTGGGTTTGTATGCTTCTACAGTTCACAAGTGGGTGACAGCATAAAAGTCATGCGACATTTTTACACCAGTACTCAATAAGGAAGAAAAACAATTTTGAACTCATCATTCAAATACACCTGAGTCATCTTCTTCATATAAAAAACACTTTTAATCCTGACATCCTGGGCAGAGCACTCTGATTCACACGCATGCCATTTGCTGTCACTGAATGTGATCCTTTAGCTCCAGTCCTGCTTAAGAAGCCAAGCTACATTTTGCTCACATTTCACCTCCTTCGCCTCGTCACAAGAATCTTCTCAAAAGAGAAGCTGAGCTGCTGCATGCACTGAGAGGCAGAAGCCACCTTGGGTAATCTGGAGTGGGATCAGCCACCAAGATATAACTGCATTCAACTGACTGCGAATCAAAGCACACATGACATTTCTCATCACAGCATCTTAGTATCCAGCTGTGTAACACAACTGATGCTCAAAGCATCAAAGCCTTGATGTTCATCTCAGCTCCTGCTCCTCAGCAACAGGGTGAGCCATGCAAAAGGCAGACACACATTTGCATTCAGTGACTGGTTCTCGGGTCAGTCTCTCTTGAATCAATGGGACTTCCCAGAGAGTATCTGCTTCCTATTGGAGTGGGTTCCTTTGCTTTCATTCACAGGAAGCTAATAGCTCTCTGGGCACATTTTACCTGGAAAACATGCCACTGGGAAAGCACAGAGAATTTTCTTCTGCCTTTAAGGCAACCAAGAAACTGGACGCAAGAGGAAGCAGCAGCAGTGAGCAGAGGAGCATCTGAGAACCACCATTTTAACAAAACTTGCAAGCAGAGCCTGTGATGTTATTCCTCGTGTTCCAGCCAAACAGAATCTTAATGCTTCTGAGCACAATGAACACAAAAGCACCACAGGCCCAAAACCACACCATCACAGAGACCTCAGGCTTGTAAGCAAAGTATTAGAGGATGGGGCTTGGCAAGCAGGAACATTGCAGTCATTTTGGAGTTAATGCAGTTGTTCTTGGTGCCACCATCAAGAAAATCAGCATGCACGAGTCTGGAACCAGCATAGAGCACTGCAGCCATTGGGGGTTTGCAATAGAGGCAGCAACTTCATACAGAAATCCCCTCCTCCCTCAAAGGATAGCAAAGGAAAACAGGTCTTTCCCAGACCCAAGTTTATCAGACTTCACTGCCATAACACTGAGGTCTCTGTAGCAGTGGCCTCCCGGGCAGAGAGCACCTCAATTCAAAGCCTCTCTGCTGCCTTGGATGGATGCTCTGGTTGCATCCCAGGAGATGGCATGCATACATGCTGCTGGAACCACTTCTGCTAGCGAATGGGAATCCTCCCACATGGCTGCTTAGCCTAGAGCTGCAGCCATCACTCACTCCATGACAAACTGAGTCATTCTGAGTAACCACTACTGATGGCAAATTGATCTCTGAGAGCCACTTCAGCTATGTACAAGGCAAGGATCTGCTTACTGTGAGCCACTGTGGTGCAGAGCAGAACCAGATGACCTCTAAGAGCCCCACAGGTGGCTCTGATGTAAAGAATCATTAAATGAGCCAAGCACCATCAGAGCCCATTTCTTCTCTTTTGTTGCAACCATTCAAAAAGGGTATGCTTTTACAGAACTCAAGGGGTGATGCTGAAGCAACCAGGTGAGAGAAGCATCTAGACTTACTGTTGATACTAAGTTATTGAATAGGCAAAGTCTTCATTACACACAGTCAGGGCACCACACAGCCCTAGTGCAATTCAGTCTACAGCCTGGAGCCTTTCCAGAGGTACACAATGCCCTGCAGAGCTGATGTCTTGCTGCAGTCCTGCCCAGAGCAGCTACACAAGGCCACCCTGCAAAGCAGCAGCACCAGCCCAGGTTGCTCTCCCCAGCCCCAGGTTGCTCTTCCCTTCCCTGGCATCCATAACCAGCACCAGTCTCACCCCATGCAGCAAGCACAGCTGTGTGTGTTTAGTTTACCCAGAGTGGCACTAGGGGTGGAATAGTGACCTTTCCCATGAAACCGTATGGGAAACAAAATTCCCTCTTTCAAAACTTTGTCATGTCTCAACTAGCTGCTCTGCAAGTAATTTTCACAAAAGGAGGAGGGAGCTGTCAGCTGAGACCTGTCAGTGACCGAGAGCACAAATCACACCACCTCCCCGAGCCATGGAGACAAAGCAAAGCACTTGGCAAGGCGACTGCTAACCCAACTGCCTTGGTGCCAAGCTACCCAGGCTGCCTCCTCCAGCGGGCTGCTTGGAGCAACACAGACTGGAGGAGCTGGCAGCCTCCGTGACAGGCAGCAGGGGAGGGCTGGGAAATCAAAGAAGAGCCATTTCCACACAGAGGAACATTCCCGTGCCTTGAAGCAAGCAGGAGCTTGTGCCTAGAAGCGCATGTCCCATCCAGCCTGCCTTGCTAACACTGCAGAGCACATGTGTCTTGCTGATCCCATACAAGCCACCTTAGCAACATGAGCCAGTACTGCTGGATGAACTGCAGCTCCCATCCTGGTGAACGAAGCCACCCAAAAACTAAACCTGGGGGAGGTCTGGCTCCTTTCTCTCTCCAGACAGGGCAACAAGGCTAAAAATCTCTTTGCTTCCATTTGTCAGGCCCCCAATCACAGATATTGGCAAAGGTGATGGCTTACAACTGCAAGCAACACTGTTAGGAGACACTGAAAGACAAAGAAAGCTTTGACGCAGGAGATTTAAAATTAAAGGGGCAGAGACTGTTACCTGCATAGGAGAGGTGCATCTATCTAAGGAGGGGATATCTCAAAGCATCCTATCCAACCTCTGTTCCAAAAACATGTGTTGAACAGAGCAAAAACATGCTTCTCTGCAGTAAGATAAATACATGCAGAGAAAAATCACCACCTCCAGCTCTATCTGAGCTCCAGGCTGTTTGCTCATGGCACGCTGACACTTTCATATCTTGGGGAAATCTGTCACTTCAAAGTCACACTGACATATGAGGAGCGACAGGCAGGAGAAGCCTCACATTTGCATGCTGCAGCTAAATAAAGCAAGTTGCCAAGATACATTTACTACTCTGAAGTATGTTACTGAACACGATCCAGGTGTGCAGAGATGTTCGACACAAGCATTCCAAGCATTCATCATTATCACTACGATGCACTCATTGGTCATTCATACACCAAAGCCTCTTTTCTCTGCAAGGTTCTCACTGTATTTTGTCCCTCTGCTTCTATCCCAGCCACCTGCATACAGAGAGCAGAGATGAGATCAATTCCTAGCTCTCAAAGGGCTTAGGACTGGATTTGCCAAATAAACCAATGAAAACACAGCCTCTTGCTTGCTTTAGATCAATGCATGTGTGCAGAAAATGAGCAGCTTCACTTAGCCATTAAGACTCCTGCAGAGGCTTGGGAACCTTGTACTAGGCTTTCAGAGGCTGACAGCACAAAATTCTGCTGTATCAAGGGGAGCCCTTTAGCTTAGACCCAGCCTGTTTAACAGCTCTGCTCAGCAGCACTAATTACTTGTTTGTAGCTGCTTCCTTGTTTTAATGGGCTCTTTTGGGAGAGGATTATGAGCAAAAGGAATTCCTGAGAAGTTAGAGACCCTAACAGCTGCCTTGAAAAGCCTGGTCAGTGCTAAATGAGGGTAGATAGAGGTACCAGTAAAACTCCTTCCTTCAGGTCAATAGCCATACTGACAAGATCCCGCTCCTGCAGTGAGGGTGGCAGGGTTAGATCCTTACATCTTGTGGCACTGTAACATTAAGGCTCAAGTGATGCCCTAGGCATATAATGAGTCAGTTCTGCCTCAGATCTCAGTTCTGCTTGGTACACCAGCATCCTATGACGTAGGCCAAAAATCTGCTCAGCATCTCTGCTCATGTCTCAGACCCTCTGCAGCTGTTAGACTTCCAAGAGTGCTTCAGTCACTTAGCTCTGGTGGAACAAGGAACCTTGGCACTGCTGAACTGGCATCACTGGGTTAGCAGTGTCAGAACCATGACAGCCAGGACCTCTGCAGCCCAGGCAGGGAATCCATGCAGCTACAGCAGCAAAACAGAACCCTGCATAAAACACATCATCCCAAAGAGAAATCTCTATTAATGACTACCACTGAAATTATTAGGCATGGCAGTAAAATCTATCTCAGCGTTACCCCAAGAGCACTAGCAACTCCCTGATGTGAATAGAGGTCTTCCATGCAGCACCCGTGTTAGATGCCAGGTCACTAGGGATATGGCATGAAGATACTCTAGACTCTAGACAAGTATAGAGATCTGTGAAGCAAAGTATCCACAGTGATATAAAAGGAAGATTTGATGAAAGCAGCACAGGCCTTGGTGCTTGCCAAAACTAAGGCAAGAGATTATCCAAAGCCTGGATACTTGAATACGGACAGCTTAAAATTAAAATTGGAAAAAAAAGAGACATTTGGAATTATCAAATTGGAAATGAGTTCTGCTTAGCATCTCTTCCAAAAGACCTTCTCAAAACCTTGGCTGCCTTCTGCAGCACAACTCACCATGGCAAGATTTTCCCCCTCCTCCTAGAAGGCTCTTTCCCAAACCCTTCTCTACTGAGGACTTTGCTTTCTCTTCATACTGTGAAGTCAAGCTCTAAGTTTGCCCCCTTCAGTTCACTCCATTTACTGACTAGAAATGAGAGAAAACTGCAGGAACATCACTTTCTACGTAACATGAGCTACCCATTGTCCAGTTCAGGTCTTTTTCTCTGCACACCAGTTTACTCCAGAGTATTTTTGAGCATGTCTCCTATCTTTTCCTACCCATGTCCTCCCCTAACAGTCCCCAGAGGTCACCCACAGGAACTCTAACAAGTGGCTCCACCAGCCAAATTCAGATAATCACCTTGTGGTTCCATCATCCACTGCAGCTCTTCCACATGTTCTCCACATAGCCCACATCCTGGGGAGCAAACCTGGGAAGTGAGCTGGAGCATCACTAGCTCACTTGGGCAAGGACCACATGAGTGATCACTCAGGGCGCTTCACACAGCAAAACAGGGGAGCTACCCAGGCTCACCTCTTGGGAGGCAATCAGCAGCACAGGCAAAAGCCTTCCTGCCATCTTTTACCTTCTAAGATAATGTAGGATGCCAAAGGAGTGGTGCTGTCTCTGTACATCCTATAGGTGACAACTCACAATGTGGATCAGATACCATTACCAGGAGAGCCAGCAGTAAATATTCCTTCCATTTCTGGAAGTTTGCATAGAGTCATTATGATGTTACTTAATACCTTAAGGGAACTAAGAAAAGAAAAATCAGAGGTTTTGCAAATTATACCATGACATGGTATCTACTGGACCATCTGAAGACAAAGGCTGCATTTTGTCAAACCAGTAGGATCTGCTGTTAATTATGAACTTTCCCTGGAGATGATGCACCTACCTCTATTCATCTCTAGCTTCCTCACCCCCAATTTAGCCAGCACCCTACACCCAAACCATGGTATTTACTGCTGCAGAAGTAGCTGATAGAGATGATCCCTCATCTACAGAGCCCACAGGACACTCATGAGCAGTTTCTTCTCGGACAAATGTCTGGGTAACTTTTTTCTCACACCACCAGCTACACAGCACACCAAAGTCAGCAACAGGAGAAGGGACTCATGCCCAGCCCTACAGAGCAATCTCATCTGCTGGTGGAACCACTGCAACCCTGGGCAGCCAGCTGGAAAATGTACCAACAAGACAGACCTGCAGGCATAGGGAGAGGGATGCTGAGGCAAGGAAGGGAGATGCCATTTAGATGTTGTTTTGGGCTCACAGCTGGAATGACAAAGAAATTAGCATGGTCAGTGCAAACCTGTCAGCCCAGAGCTGCAACAAAATGAGACAGTCCACCCTGCCACTCCATAGAGCAGCTCACAGCTGTGCTGCCTGCTTCAGTACTAACACAGTGTCTATGTGGACTCGGCAGAGCCCAGACAAGCTCCATTACTCTTCCCAGACCAGCTGATGGCTTGGGAAACTGGTGGCCAGATCTGCATCCAGACAGTAGAAACATACACAATTACAGCATCTCTCCATATCTGCTTGCTGAGAGCCTTCACAGCGCATGCAGGACAGGTAACAGCATCTACCCCATCTTAAAAGACCTGGGAATACCTGCTATCCCCAAAGGAGATAGTCTTCTGCTTCTTTCTGGTTCTAGACACAATGGGAGCACCTCTTCAGATGTCCACATTTTCTACCCAGCTTGGGTAGCATTTTGGAGCCAGGCACCTGTGTGCATGCACTTGCTAGACAGGCTTGTGTAGAAAGGGACTGTTTGGACGTGGCGATTTCTGAGATATCAGAAAGAAATCAACAGCATTGCTAAGAAAAAGGCTATTGACCAGCCTCTTACTGTCTCCCATATGAAGACAGGCTGAGAAACTTGGGGCTGGTCAGCCTGGAGAAGAGAAGCTGCTTGGAGACCCCAGAGCAGCTTCCAGCACCTGAAGAAGGCCTATAGGGATGTTAGAGAGGGATCCTTCATCGGAGGCTGCAGTGATAGGACAAGGGGTTATGGCTTCAAACCAAAACAGGAAAGACTTAGGTTAGATATAAAGGAAGAAGTTCTTCCCTGTGAGGATGCTGAGGCACTGGCACAGGGTGCCCAGAGAAGCTGTGGCTGCCCCATCCCTGGCAGTGTTCAAGACCAGGATGGACACAGGGCCTGGGAGCAAGCTGCTCTAGTGGAAATTGTCCCTGCTTATGTCAGGGAGCTGGAACTGGATGAGCTTTAATGTCCCTTCCAATACAAACCGTTCTATGATTGTGATCTCCTGACCAATACTCAAGGGCCTGTTCAATTCACCCTGCAGCTACAAGATCCCCTTGCTTGCCCTCCTCCATTAGTTTGCTCAGCCTTGCTTGCACTGCAGCTGTGAGCTCCCCTGGTGAAATTTCTACCTGGGACAGTGAGACTCAGAGCCTGTTGAAATATACTTGATCTCTTCCCCTAGGAAGCTTCTGATGCTAAAGTATTTTACACTAATTGCCTACAAGACAGTTATTAAAAAGGATCTAAAAGGTTATATATGACATTCTTCAGTGTCTCCTGCTTTTATCATGTATTTGATGACACCCTCCAGGGAAAACACTCCTGTATGAACAAGTAATAACAAAAGAGGGAAGCAGAAGTAGGGCCATCCAAGTATGGGTGATAATTACCAACACACAAAATATATCATGAGATGCACTTAAATAATTCCACATGAGGCAGCAGTTCTGGCTTTGCAATTCCTTTACCATGGTATTATTTTTATGCTCTTAGGCAACTGAAAGTAACTCAATCTCAGGACCAAATGGACCAAGGAGTCAGCAGGGGTGAGTCTGTGTCCTTTCTCTTGTTACCTTCCCATTGGCATTGAAGTTGGACCTAGAAAACTAGTGTGAGTTCTCCCTGTGTTTCCTCTTCCTGGAAAACCAAGCCTCAGTTCACCCTGTTGTACCAGACTCCGAATCAACAGACATGGCCTCCCCTCTCAGCTAACCTATGATTTGCTTTGGAATAAAAGACAGAGCAAGGTCTTCACTTGTACAGGAAGTAAAGCCTTCTTTTGTATGACTAAAACACTCCCAATAGGAGACAATGTAGAACCTATTCATCCAGCTCTGAGGAGTACAGATTCCCCTGATTGTAATGGCCTGAGAGTTTCTGGAACTAATTGTACCCTTTGTGCTGGCCCACAGGCACACATCCTATAGCGCTGCTTTATCACTGTCCTCCTTCAAACTGTGTACTCTTGTGCTAATTGACACATCTCACTGAGCTGCAGCATCTGAAACAACAAACTCACCCCCAAGACATCTCCCAGCTCAGGAGAACATGCACGTTTTCTTTCTACTTGCATTTCTGCCAATACACTGAGACTCATTCTCTGCACAGCTCCCCTGCAGACTGCCTAGGAAGTCCAATAGAAGACCAACTTGAACACTATGGGCTGCCAGCACTGGCCTCAGGAGGCGGCACCAAGAGCTCAGAAAGTCCCAGAGAGCAAACAAGGCTAAACAGGCATTGAGATGGTGATGACTGGGCCTGACAACTTTGGAGACAGAAGGTCTAACAAGTAGGCAGAAACCCTACTACTCAACGAAGGCTCCAGGGAGACCTTAGAGCAGCTCCCAGTGCCTGAAGAGGCCAAAATGAAATCTGGAGAAGAGCTTTGGACAAGTGCCTGCAGGGACAGGATAAGGGAATGGCTTTAACCTGCCAGAGGGGAGATTGAGATGAGCTCTCGGGCAGAAGCTCTTCCCTGTGAGGGTGCTGAGGCGCTGGCACAGGGTGCACAGAGAAGCTGTGGCTGCCCCATCCCTGGCAGTGTTCAAGGCCAGGTTGGACGCAGGGGCTTGAAGCATCCTGCTCTAGTGGAAGGTGTCTCTGCCTGTGACAGGGGTTGGAACCAGATGAGCTTTAAAATCCCTTCCAATACAAACCATTCCATAAGTCTATGATTCTGTGAGCCCATGGTCTCCTGGAAACAGCACATCAACACATCAGGCAAACACATAGGTGCTCTCCTCCAAGATCTTGGATCCAGGACCCAGAAATGAAAGACAGGTCTGGAACCATGGACTAAGGACATTATAGTGTCTTACACCATTGCAGGTACATGGGTCTTGCATAAAGGTGAGCTGGTAGGTTGGAAGCACACAGCAGCCTACATACTTAAGTTTTTTACCTAAGCACCAATATCATCAATCAAAGCATATATAAACATGTACCTCAGGCCGTTGGCTGTGTTTCTGATACATAATTTAATGGCTGAGCTATATTTTAGCTTGGGATAAATCTAAGCTTCCTTGCAAAAAGGCTTGCTGGAGGGCTATCAAGTGCTTAATGCTCATCCTGCAGTTCTCAATTCAAGACAACCACACCCTTCTCAGGTCCACACAGGTAAGGTTTTACCCCAGAGAGAGTCACAGGACCCAAAGCCCCTTCTCACATCCCCAAACACATAATGATGACCTAGAGCATGCTGTAGCAGAGAAGGTCACAAGAGGGGACTAAAGCAAATACTCAGAGCACAGTGACAACCAGCTTTGTAGGCATATGACCCTGTTTTATCAGACTGGGAACAGATGTACAGCTAAACAACCACATAACTGTATCTGTAATCCTTCATACAGCTCAAGTTTGACTCCTGGAATAAACAGCAATGGGAAAGTCTGACGGTCTTGGGAGAAGAGAATCTTACCAGCTCCAAATAACCCTTTGTTGGGCTCAGACCTATCTGTATTTGAGAAGCTCTGCCCCAGTTTTCTGCTGCCCACAGCCAGTTTGAAATGACTTTTCCACCCAAGTCCCTGTGGCACTGTTATATTCCCCCTTTACATCAGGTATATACAGTAGAAACAGCAGTGGTTTAATCTATGCTTTTCACTCCTATTGTTCTCTAATGACCTGCTGTAGTTATTGAAACTGAACAGCGTCATTTCTTAACTGGCTCAGTCTGTTCCTAGTGGGCTACTGACCCTATCTGGAAGCATTTGCTTCTGGTGAAGCGTCCTAGGAGCCACTGATCCCCTCAATGGGGCAAGTCCAGCTGCAGCTCCAAGACGGAAATGACCACTGCCTCATTCACAGCAGGGGGAGAGCTCTCCCAAGCGTTCCCAGAGAGTCATGTCCTGAGATGGAGAGAAACAAATGTACCTGACAGAAGGAAGAAGGGAAACAAATGAAAATATTTTCCAGGTGTCCTACTACAGACAAGAACAATGGCGTTCGGACAGGAAGCTTTGTTAGCTTTGGTGGGATTCTGTGATTTGATTCTTTAAGATGACACTTTGCCTCTTTTCAGACTGATTTGTTTTGGCTTCCTGTGCCAGCAAGCCAGGGGGAAGAAAAGTCTTATCAAATAAATGATGTTTTTCCCCTGGCTTCCTTTTCTAAGGCTGCTGAAATAAGGTGTACCAGCAACAATTACCGCCCTGTTCTTAATTCCTGGTTCGGATATGGGAAGTGAAACTGAACTCCCTGGGAACACACAGTTAAATTAACCACCTGAGCAGAGTGTGTGCTCATCTTTTGAAAGTCAAGAGATCAGAAGGTTGATCCTCCGTTTTCTACCCTGGCAAAGCTGCTATCATCCACAAACACAAAGTGATTCAAGGATGAAGAGCCAATTTGAGAGAAGATTGTTACACCATTCCTGAGAGTGCCCAAGGCCAGGCTGGGCAGCGCTTGGAGCAACCTTGTCTAGTGGAATGTGTCCTTGCATGTGGCAGGGGATTGGAACTGCATGGGCTTTGAAGTCCCTACAGATACAAGCATCGTATAAGTCTGTGATTCTGTGAACTGCTCATTTAACTCTAATTCCTCACCATTGCAATGGTTTTGTTGCACCTCCCATACCTATTACCTAGGTATCTCCAATGACAGAGATTCCCCACCTCCTTGGTGACCCACCCTCCTGCAGAAAAAGCCAAAGGCAGAGAGAGCCCTCAGGCTGAAAGGACGCAGCTCCACATACATGTGTCACCAGCACTGAATGGCAGCCTGGGCAGCACAGGGGCGAATAACCACCACTCTCACTTCTGGACCACTGGTCATCACGCAAGCACAGCCCACCCTGCTTCCCAGGAAAGCTGCTCCAGTCTCTTCTGCCACAGGCTCGGGCACCCTGCCAAGCTTTTGCATTGATGGGGTAAAATAAGAATGCTGCAATGTTTACAGAGATGGAGAGAGGATTTAAGTCCTTTGCAAGCAGCTCATAACCCAAACCAGAGGTGCAGGGCAGAGATTGCATGTCATGGCACCCTGAGTACAGAGTGGGGTATTAAAGGCAGATTAGGATAATTTCACACACCAGACATCAGGAGAGACCTTACAGTCCAAACATGCCTGAACTTGCTGATAAACCTGTTGCCTTCAGTGGATAACCACCAAAGCAGGCTAAAAAGCTGGGCCCACAAAGCAAATGCCAGGCCTGATAACAGACATTTAATATTTATTAGAGCAGGGTTATGAGCCCCTCTCTGTACTTGCACCTTCGCTAACAGCATCAGCCCTTCTGCAGTCCCACCAGGAGAGGGGCCTTTCCCTGCTCAAATGGTTTGTGTCAGGCTGACACCAGACGCCTCTGTGTCTCACTGAAAGAAGCAGTTTTATGGCCAACTGCCAAGATTAGTTTATAACTTGTAACTGGTACCAGCAATCCCTGTGTCTGACAGAAGGGAAGGTGCCCTGATCCCGGGTCTATGATTAGGTATGTTAGGAGCAGAGCTGACTGTATTACCATGCGTGCTGCTTTAAGGCAGCTCACTTTATCACATTAACCCCTCGGGCTCAAGATGTGCTGCAAAGAGCATCTGCTCTCAAGTACACATTGCGAAGAGCTGCAGACATGCTGGGGAGTGCTCTTCTATTGTATTCCAGCCTGGGCATTATAGGCCAGTGGTCTCTTTCCACCAGATAGAGTCTCCTCTCTGGCCTTGGGCAGCTTTTTGCTATGTAGACTCAGATGGCTTGTAGAACAGCACTTCACATCTCCTAGCAGACTTGAGAGCCAAGCAATTGTTCATTGCTTACACCAACACTAAAATACTAGTTCTTTTTTTCACACATTGTCATCATTACATTATCTCATACCCAGAAAGGTAGTGACTGTATAAAGCCAAAGTGGCACTTGAAGTAACTTGCTGCTTCAGAGGAAGAGCAGGCTATAACATGGTAGAAATTCTCTTTATGCTAGGTTATATCAAGGTCAGATCCACCAGCCCATGATGTATGGATCTAAAGGACTGTATTTCCTAGCACTTAGCACCTTCACAGTGAGCAGGATGCAACACAGAGACAAAGCAAGTGAAGGACTGAAAGAGGAGGGCAGAAGCTTTCAATCAAGGCAAGGGAAAGGCCAAAGAGGAAAATGCTCTAATGGAATAAGAAAAATATACTGGATTGAGTTATCATAGCAAGCAAAATGGGCATGCTTTGAAAATTGCTTGGCATACGAGAAGGAAGAATGAGATTGAGTGACCGTGAAATAAGAGGAAACTCAACAGCAAGCAGATAAGGTCTGCAGAAGAACTCCAAGGGAAGGAAAGCCTTCTGGCAAAAGCAAGGTAGTGGCAAGAAGATGGACATCCTTGGGACATACAGCTCCAGCTCCTGTGTCTTTTCCAATGGTAATGGATACTGGACTTCCAAAATGAGTTGCTGGGACACAAGAATTACATGCAGTAGCATCCTGGTAGCACAGGAGACCCCACCACTATTTCAGTCTCCACTGTATTCATGATGCAAATTCCCAGGTGCCCTATAATCACTACGGCATCTAGGATATTGGCCTGGATATCCTCTCAAAGTGTATCCTGGCCTGGCCCGGCTGAGCACCAGAAGGTTTCCAAAGGAAACTATACAGGCAGGAGAAGGAGAAGGATCTCATCCAGCCCTTCAGCAGAAGATTGTCTCTACTCATTCCCCATATAATAAAGCGGTCTTTCTGATCCACTAACACCAACGACTAGCTAGTGTCTTTGCTTATCCCACAGAGCTGCACACCATTTCATTTCAGCCCGATACCCATTACTCTGAATGAAACAAGAGCACCAGGGCAAGAAAAAGCCTTTAGAAAGATTCCCTGACTAAAGGGTTTCACCACAGCCCTTCCATGCCAGCCAGGGGTAACAGGTACTGGTGCTTCATGATCCAGACATCTCCATGTCACGTGCTCTGCAATCTCCAGCTCCATTAGGACCTTGAGAAGCCTTCATTGGCACAAACTAGATGCAAACAGCCTCTTGGGTGGTAAAAAGATGCATACAAAGAGCCCACAGTACCCTGCAGGTCATGTCATCAGCACAGGGGAAGGACGATAGTTTTGTTGAGTTTGACCATGCATCTGGAAGATCTAGTAATACTATAGGAATGAACGCTTCCAGGGTCATCTTTGCTTTGTGACGTGCATCAACTATATAGCTAGCCACTACCTGCCACAGGGTACACCAGGAAGGAGAAAGCTTTCAGACATCCCACATTCAAGTGGGAATAAAAGAAGATTAATAACCTTCTTTCTAAAAGAGCCTGGTAATTTTGCAGGGGTGGCTACAGCAGAAGTACAACTGGTCAAGACAACAGTATCCAGGAAGAGGCTAATAGCGTTAGGTCACAGCTGCCATATGAGGAGCACAAGAAACCTTACATGAGTTTGCCAAATGCCCTGGAGATGCTAGCTTAAAATAAACAGGAAGGCTTTATAAACCACCAGAATTATGATTTACTAGGTGCAACAGATTGTCTGGGAGACCTGAAACTGAACGCAGGAAAGTATCAGCCTGTTCCAAAAGGACAAACAACAGTCTGTGTTTCAAGGACATAGGGTGCAAGGAGAATGGAAAACTCAGAGCTACAGAAAGCCCCAGCAGTGCAGAGAAGCAACTCTTGGGACAAAGGGGCAAACTAGAACACACTGAGGACAAGAACAGTGCAGGCAAGTGATAGTTTCACTCTCAGGAGTGACTCAGTATGAACAACTGGAGAGAACAAGGAAGGCAACATGGGTGAGGGTGACTGACCCAAAAGGGTTGGGAAGTCTTCAGAAAGGCTGAAATGCTGATTTCAGAAAGGCAAAGCACCATAAAGTTTGAGCTTTGGTAAGAATATCCTGGAAGGCTGAACTACAGAAACAAAGAGCAGCAACAGATCTGCTAGCTTCCTGAAGCTGGCTTTGAGCAATCCTCTTGCTGCCAGGAAAAGGGCTGGGAGAAAGGGAAGGGACCAACACAGCTGAATCATGACACCCTTGTGGAGCTCAGGAGGAACTGGGACTAGGTTGGATTACCACTGGCAGCAGGTAAAAGCAATCTCACAAGAACAGAAGGACAAAGCTGAAAAGCCAGGACAGCAGCTTTTGCAGGAATAGTGAGGGCAAGAAACTGTTCTAAGCCATCAGTTCTAAGAGGGAGACATGGCATGTCCACTGCTCAGAGCCTGAAAGCTATCAGCTGTCTTGGCTACATGCTTAAGGTCACAAAGGC
Organism: Forpus xanthops; assembly: GCA_032466535.1. Classification (NCBI taxonomy): domain Eukaryota; kingdom Metazoa; phylum Chordata; class Aves; order Psittaciformes; family Psittacidae; genus Forpus; species Forpus xanthops. The sequence continues at coordinate 12,358 of JASSUY010028323.1, read as the reverse complement.
CAGTGTGAGAGAAAAGCAGCAGCTGATGCAGCACAGCTAGTATCAGCTACAAAAGGACAGGATTTAACCCTCAGGTAAGACGAGAGCAGACTAAGGAGTACTTTTCTGTATGAAGGGTTTCCAAAGAGATGTGCCTGTTAAGCCTTCTCTCAAGGTAGGTTGCTGGGTTCTGATGTCCAGATAAAATCAAGTAGCCTTAGAAGGCTGCAGAGGGGGCAAAAGAAGTGATGTTTTACAAATGGGAGGAAAAAAAATATGGGCAATTACAGACCCCATAGCTTAGTTTTCATTACCATTAAGTACTAGAGGCAAGCAAGGAACGGTGCCGGAACTAACACAACCTCTTCAGCCCAACCCAGCTTCCCTGAACAGCCAGGCAGAAAAGACCTTTGTAGATGCAGAGAGAGATCACTTCTTGATGTTAGACTTTTGATATTTGCTTGCCAATAACCTCCTAAGCAAGTTAGGAGAGCTTCAATTGACAATGTGATGGCAGAACATCTAGGCAAAGAATATTCAAAGAGTAGTCATAACTGCCTTATTGTCTCATGGAAGGTGCATCAAGTGAGGATTCACAGAGATGGCGTTTGGGTCAATCCTAATTAGCTTCTTTACTTAGAGCCAGATAACAAAAAAAGAAACAGGTTTATCCATCATGCAGATGATGCCAGCACAGAAGAGGTTGCCAGTATATCACAGGACAGGCTTTGGATTCCAACCAATCTCGAGAACTTGGGAGATGCAGTCAGAAAAGAAATAAACAACTGAGTCAGTGTGAATACACCATGCCAGAGCTCAGCAGGGCAGTCAGCCCCACCGGCACAGAAGGGGCAGAGAGGGATCTAGAAGGTATTGTGGGTCACAGCCTGCACAGGAGCCATGCCCACTGATAAGCATGACTGGGGTGTGGGGGGCATGAGTCCCATGGGTTTTAAATATCTCCATAGAAGATGACTCCACATCCTCTTTTGGCAACCTGTACCAGTGTTTGATCACTCTTACAGTAGAAAAGGAGGCTTTGTTCAGACTAAAGCAAAGAAGGTTTCAAGTATCTCAACCTTCTCCATATCTTTTGTTACCAGGTCCTCAGCACTATTCAGGACAGGTCCACATTTCCCCTGGCCTTCTTTTTGTGTTTGTATATTTGCAAAATCCTTTCTTGTCAGCCTTCACAGCCCTCACCATATTCAACTCCAGGTCATCCTGTCCCTGCAAGACCACATAGCAATCCTACACTCCTCCTTAAGCCTGATTCCACTTCTTGTATACCTCCTTTATACATCTGAGTTCAGTTATGAGCTCCTTGCTCATTCATGTGGCCTTTGCTTAAGTATTCTCAATTCTGTCTCTCCAACTTTGGTTTATGTATGAACATTTACTACTCCAAGCCCTCACCTAGGTCTCTTGATGGGGAGTAGCTCTGTTACTCTAAGCCATGCTATCTAAAACCAACCCCTACCCCATCAGATATTTTTTTCAGATGTCACATGGATATTCAGCTCTGCATCACAATATATCTTCTTATATGAGACAACTGTGGCATTTGCCTATGTTTGCTATGTAAGTGGAACAGATGGAAAAGCCGCAAAGGAAGTAGTGGTAGCTAAGTCTCCCCTCTTACCCTATTCACCCATTTAAAGCCTTGCTGCACAACATGATATGTTTCAACACCTGCAGTGATAAATAGCACAAACCAGGAACAACCACTTGGTCATGTTTATCCTCAAGTGTTCTTGGTCACATTGCAACCCACAATAGCATTCGTTAACAAGTGTTAGAACATAGTTACAAATTGCAGCAAACACAAATGCTCCGTCAGTGTTATTGCAGACTTCATTAATGATGATCCTTCGCATTTCATCAACAGCCATTCAAGGATCTGAAAACATTTATATGCCTCTGTGAGCCAAGTGTCACGCTCCATGTGTGAGCCAGATGTTCACAACATCATTTTACAAATGAGGGAACGAAGTTCACAGGACTGGCTCCAGACCCCTTTTCTCCCACTGAGTAATCCACTGCCCACCAACTAGTCATAGGGGAATTATCCAATTCAAGGCAAGGCAGGATACCATTATGGTCTCTTTGTTTCCTTGCATTGTCTCTATTCCCTAGCTCCTCATCTTGTGTTTAGATTCTAGGCCTGGAGGGCTACCTCTGAGCATGTCCACTGCAGCACAGCATGGAACAGAGATGCAACTTAGCACTACTCAGTTCAGCTACACAAGTGGTAATGGCACCAGAATCTGGATAACAGAGCTTTTGAATAAGCTTCCCAGCAGCTGTGTGCCTTAACCCAGGCCCATTATAGACAGAGCAAGCCCAGTTAATTTCAGTAGCAGCAAAGCCAGCTATGTCCAACATCTCTCCCTTTCCAGCAATCTCCCCTGCAGAGCATACAGTGCCTGCACATGGCAGAGTCCTGTCCATCTTTGAAACTCTGCACTGCCAAGAACCAAAAGGACAGTCAAGAACTTAATTCCCATTTAGCAAACTGACCTCTTTAAGACACCCAGCTCCTCCCTTTCCCCCAGACCTCACTGGCTGAGCAGGACAAGAGATTCCCTTGCAGTTAAACACCTATGTTTATGAAGCCAAAGAGGCTGCAGCATCTCTCCTACATCCCTCCTGCCAAACCACTCCAGCAGCTGCGGCTCTGCACCGTCATTTTTACAAGATTAAGGAAAAATCACGCCCTGCTCCCTCTAGTGACAACCTGAGCACATTTAAGCAGCCTGGCCGCTGCTCACAGCACTACTGCAGTACTTGGGTTTAGGCACAACAGGCAACATTTTCACGCAGGACCAACTCTCTGCCATTTATAGTCTATCTCTCATGACTATGGCATATCTGAACCTACCTTAATTGCTCTCTCCGAGGCTGCTGCTCTGCAAGCACAGGTCTCTCCAAGCTCAAGAGGCTGCTAACAGGATCTGTGGATCTTCACCGATCCTCAGTTAAAGTCTAGTCTGAGCTGAGCGTGACCTTAAGGTAAAAGCACTGGGTGCTGTGGTCACTTGCGCAGGGTCATCCCGTGTGCACGCTGCCACTGGCATCCGCTGAACAAATAAAGGCAAGTTCTAGAACTAGAAGCAGCTACGCAACAGAGCGGCCACAGCTCAAGCCACATTCCAGACCCTGCACTCATTCCAGGGACAGCAAAAGGTCAATAAACCCAAGTCCAGTCACCGTAAACTAGAAATAAAACCAGATATGACACCTTCATGGAAAAAAGCAAACTGAGCTGGGCAAAGGAAACAACGGGACTATGGAGTTATAACCACTGCTTTGCTACTAATTCTAGACCATCAGTTAGCACAGATGAAGACCTAAGGCTCCAGCTGAACAGGGGTACATGCACACAGAGGCTGCAACCACCGCACTTCTGTAAGTGCTGATGCAGGCAGCAGAGCAGCTCTGCACAAGTCCTTCAGACCTGCTTTCCCATAAATAAGAAACAAATAGGTAGCTGAACAGGAGGAACCTGTGAAAAACCTCCCACAGCCCTGAGGGAAGGGCATGGAGCCTGAGAAGCTATAAGGGAAGGGCAGGACATCTGCGAGCTTAGAGTTGAATGGCACATACACAGGAGGGTAACAGCACCACAAAACCCCATCAAGCGCTGTGAGCAACCCTGGATTGAGCGGATCCCTCCTTACTGCATAGCCAGGACCTCACTTTGCTGTGCACCCCCACACTGAGTAGACAAGGCAGGGACCAGCAGCTCTATGCCACCAGCAGCCATATCCCACACAGCTTCTGCAGGGCAGGGTATTAGGCTCACCAGTGGAGGTGAAGAGGACCTCAAAGGCTAGGACAGCAAAGCTTGCATGGCAGATCAGAGAGCACAGAAACAAGGATGGAGATACTTCTGTCACCCACAACCACTCCTGGGAACTGCAGCAAAGGATGGTAGGAAGCTAGGTGGGCTTATTTAATGCCATTTAATTCTCTCTACAACACATGTTTAAAATTGATTAATTAAATCCATCACAGTGCTATAGCATCCCTCTGCCCACTGCAGATAGGAAGTCTTGAGCAGAGCAGGTGTAGCTAGGGGTACTTGATATTCATCATGGGAGAAGGAGATTACATCTACTGGGCTAGGCGAGAGGAGACCCAGTGAAGCGGGGACACTGTGTGACATGTGTTGGCTGCTATAGTGACAGGGCCAGCATGTGATATGCTGAGTCCTAGTGAGGCAGAGCAGGAGAGCAAGAAACAAAAGTCCTTGCACACCCCTGATGCACGAGCTCTCAGCAGGACATGTGAGACTCACTGACTTCTAATGAGGATAGGTCAGCATACGCGGCTCTGGTTCCTAGCAGGACACAGCTGCAGGGCATGCACACACTTCTGGAGGGACACATGGGACCCATTAGCTCCCAGCAGGACACATGTGACATACTGGCTCCAGCCAGCCAGGGCTGATGTGAGATGCACCAGCTCCTCACTGATGCCCTGACTGCCAGCAGGATGCATGTGATAAACTGACCCCCAGCAGCACGCTGCTGGCTCCCAGTGAGACTGAGCCCCATAAGATGCACCAGCTCCGGCTGGACACAGGGGAGTCTGATTCCCAAGAGGGAATGTGCAGTGCCAAGACTCTCAGTGGCACACCAACTCTCAACAGGACACAGGCAACACCTCACAGTGCTGTGCCAATGTGCAAGGTACCAGCTGCCAGCAAAATCCATGCAAAACACACCAAATCCCAGCAAGGCAGAACCAATTTGTGACACACACAGTCTCACCAGAGCATGTGCGCTGCACCGACTCCCATCAGGGCACATGTAATGCACCAGCTCCCAGCAGGGCACCAGGTGATGCACCAGGTCCCAGCAGGACATTGTGATGCAATGACTCCTGATGATGCAGGACACTCACAATGCGCTAGTTCCCGGTGAGATGCATGCAACACAGAGACTCCCAGTGTGTCTAGGTCACTGTGTGAGACACAGACTGCTGGCCTAACGTGTAAAGCACTAGCTCCTAGGGCAACAAGCACTGTGAGGGAGACACTAGCTCCTCAGTGACACGCCAGCTCCCAGTGGAAAACAGATGGTGTGCAACTGGTCCAGGTCCAGGAGAGCGGCGGGTGCTGCGCCGGCACAGGAGGGGTGCAGGGGCTGGCCTGGCTGTGTGGCTGTGGGGGGACAGGGACACCATAGCAGGGCTCCCAGTGCCACCTAGTGGGGGACAGGAAAGGCTCAGGGGCCACCCGTCCCCAGCACCCCGGTGGCAGCAGACCTTTCCCAGCCAGGCCAGACCTGCCTGTCTCCAGCAGCCGTTGCATTGTCATGCCTGGGACCACACACACCATCATGTCCTGCCAGCTCTGCTCCCACCATTCCTCATCCTAGGTCCTGGAGGTTGTTTAAAGCACTGCCATGGAAGGGACAGAGGAATTGACTACTGTCCATCCTGCACGGGGTGAGCACACAGAAACCTGGTCAGAGATCCAGAGCTTCTGCCCATGAGCTGTAGTGTCCAGAAAGCATCAGAGCCACTCTTGTAAGAAGTTGTTTCAAGAAAGGCCCCCAAAAGCATTGCATCTTTTGGGATACACACTAATGCTAGATGCATTTCCTTTTATCTGCACAGCTACCTGTGCATTTTCCCTCATCTGTGCACATTAACTCTGATGCAGTCATGCATGTACAAGAGTGCATCACAGACACTTCAGCCAAAGGAAATGCTGGCACAGCAAACAGCTTGTGTGACTGCACAAGCTTTATTTTATAGGCTTTCTCCCCAAAAGCAGAGCAGAGGTTCTGAGGGACTGGAAGAGCAGAGAGGATCATAAAGGTGCAGTACAGAGCTATGTGGAAGTTTACATATGAGAGTGCTAAAAATGAGTAACAAGTGCAATATAACGTGGGGGGAGGGAGTGGATTTGTAATCCAGTTGCATGTGAATGCAATCTCTCCTTCCATCTCTCCACCCAGCAGGCGACCTTCAATCTCTTAAGCTGTATCTCCACTCATCTACAGCCCTTTAATCACTCGGTATTTGCTCTATTCCATCTGCATCCTCAGCCTCCTCCTTCTTCACACATCCTCAGCCTGAAAACAATCCCTAGGGTATTAAAGAGAAAACCATGACACCTTGTGGAACAGATGGAACCTTCCCCAGACAAAGGCACCCTCTTGAATACTTGTGTGTCACCCAGTAGGTCTGCCCAAACAGTGAAAACAGACCAAGTAGGGCCCAAAAAACCTACTGGTTTCCAGTAGATGCCGCAGGTTCACCTACTGATCAAACAGAGCCCCTCTTCGCTCAGAGGATCAGCTACCAGATTTTTGTTGGCCTTAATCATGATTAAGCTGAGCGTCTCTCCAGGGAGTTTTTTCCAGGGAACTCAAATCCCTGCAAAAATTCAATCAGTTGCAAGATGCTCTATTATCCTCATGATCCACCCTGAAATCAAGCAAAAACTGAGGCTAGAAAATCAGGCCCATCATGGTAAGGAACTCAGGCTGGATCCCAAACACTTCTGCCATGAGACAAACGGGGAGAGAGGAAATACATTCCAAAAGAGATGGCCACATAGTACAAAGCAACAGGAGGGAAGGAACTAACAAAGTCCTGTCATTAAGAAGGCCATTGGTACAATCCAAGCCCTAGCCAAGCTAATGGGCTGGGTACATCTCTCCAAATATGAACACAGCAGAAAGCCAGGACACCAGATGAGCAGCTCGGGCAAATGATATCTCCACAGATCCCACTCTCCTGAGCCCCTGCTCCCTAGGACATTCCCTTAGCACCTACAGCAAAACCCCATAGGATCCCAGTGAAAACCCTGCTGGTCCCTAAGCACATAAACTGTCCTCTTCCCATGGACTCACCTCCTCTGCTCTCACACGTCAGACTATTGCCTATTTTAAACCCAGCAGAATCTGGGATCGGAGTAGTCAAGTGAGCTGCAGTGGTCCAAAAGGCTTCCATATGACCAGTGTCCTCCAAGAGCTGCCCTCTCATCCCAGAGCAGTGCAGCCTGAAAGGAAAAAGATGGGGGCAAACATCACCCTCAGTTTGAGCTGCTCTAGCTGCTTCGGACCAGATCATTATTTAAAGAGCACTTACATGAGAGACAGAATAGCTTGAGAACTGCTAAGGAGACTTGGCTTGGTCCACTCTGGCTCACTGAGCACTTGCAGGGCAGCAGAAGCAGTTCCAGGCTCTTGGCTCTGTCAAAATTTGGTGGCAAAACTGAAACATGTGGTAGGTGATGTTTTCATTTTGCAGATGTTGCCAACCTGTCAGGACACGCTAGAAGTGATGAGCTGTGGAGATTTGGGCAGGCAATAATGGCAGCCAGGCTCAGCACAGGGGAGGATGGTCAGCAGTGTGGGGAAGTAAGGAAGAGACTTAGAGAGACGTGAGCTTAGCAGGGCCAACACTGTTACCAGGAGAGGGGAGAAGGCTGTGCAGAAGTGTGTTTGCAGGTGGGATTATTGGATCCTAGAAGAATCCAGGGACAGTCAGATCTGTTGGATTCTGCACAGCCCAAATGATCACAGCAGTCAAGCCCCTGCTGAGACAAAGCCCATTCCCAAGTCAGAGAGAATGATGATGAATACATGAGGCCAGAATGGCTTTACGCTATCTCCAAGCCAGGTAAACCTGCTGAACACTCATTCAAGCCCTTCTTCCCTCAGCCTGTGACAGCTGCCATCTGCATTAGGAAAGGGTCCCTCAGCAAAATATGTCATCATCTAAATCCTAAGAAAGGTATTAACATTGCCAGCCGGCTCTAGAGAGGCTTTAAGGGTCTTGAGGAATGAAGCAGGTAACCTCAACATGACTAGAGATGACAAGGAGCTTCTCACCTGCCAGACAGTGGCTCTAGATCCCAGACCCTACATCAAAATAAGCTTGGGTCTCAAACTAGACCCCTCCATGGAAACCAAGGTCTTCGCAGTCTTCTCAGACTTGCCCTAGCAGTCCAGGTAATGCTTATCATGGAGGCAAGACAAATAGCTGGAATAGAGAGGAAGTAGTTATCTGCAAGCACTATGGACTTAGCCACTCTTCATCGTGTGGGATGAGAGTCAGGCACTGTTCATAGAACAAAATCCCTTGGTAGTAGATGCTGAAGCTCCATTCCCACCACTGGAGGAAGTTCAGGCATCTTGTGGTTTAACCCAACCAACAACTAAGTACCAAGCAGCAAGTCACTCACTCCCTGCTCACCCCTTGTGATGGGGAGGAGAATCAGAAAAAGGTAAAATGCACGAGTTGAGATAAGAACAGTTTAATAACTGAGACAATGCAAAATATAACAGTAATAAGGGAAAAGAGAGAGAACAAGAAAACCCATGAAGCACAAGTGATGTACAATACAATAGCTCATCACTCACTGAATGATGCCCAGCCCAACCTGAGCAGCGATCTGCCCTTCTGGGTGACTGCCCCTGGTATATGCACTGGGCATGCCATGCTGTGGTATGGAATGCCCCTTGGCTGGTTTGGGGCAGGAGTCCTGTCCCGGTTTCTTGTGCCCCTCCTCACTGGCAGAGGATGAGATACTGAAAAGTCCTTGATCAGGGTAAGCACCACTGAGCACAACTAAAACATCAGTGTGTTATCAGTACTATTCTCATACTCAATTCAAAACACAGCGCCAGATACTAGAAAGAAAAGCAACTCTATTCCAGCCAAAACCAGAACACATCTGTACCTGCGCCATACATGAGGATCCATCTGTACAGGGTCAGAGCAACAGCCTACCAAGACTAGTGCTCTTCCTCAGCAATGGCAGGCAGCGTGGCAAAGGCTGCAAGAAATGAGGCAAGTATAGAGAGACCCTAACCCTGACAGTGCCCTCCCAGCTGCCTGCACACTGCCCCTCTGCCCACCTGAGCTTGTGATGAGAGACTGTGATGTCCAACAGCGCTGCTCAAGAGCACACATTCTGACTCCTGTCTTTCAACATGGAGTGAGCAATCCCTCTGCCCCTCCTTCAAAGCTTTTCAAAGAGAAGTTGCATAGAAATATCTCCAGGCTTAATGGTACTTCTAACTAGCATCAAGCAGCGTGCCAGCCTGTCTCACCTTTCTCTCTGTTGTCCTGTGAACCCTCAAGTGAAGAGTAGACACCTCCAGATGGGCAGCAGAGTATCTGGCCTTTACACTTCCTCAGTAGCTCTCTGCTCCACAAATAAGGGAAGCACCAGTGTTTGCCTGTGTATCAGCACAAACACACTACCTTGGACAGCTTGCAGCTCACCATATTTTATTCTTGCCTGTTAAATACTGAGGACCTGCTGCCCTGGCATGCCCCAGCTCACTGCTTCCTGGGCATGAAGGCAAAGAAACAAAGAAAACTGCAGCTCAGCTTGAACTGTTTGTTTTTTTTTTTTTTTTTTCTCAGCATCAGTCACTCCCTATAATTAATTTGATCCCCAAAATACACAAAAAACTAAGAAAAACAACAGCCACAAGCTAAGATGACTGCACTCTATCAAAAAAGCTTTTATCTCTATGCAGTGAATAAATAACTGACGTAACCACAAGCAGCAATTTTTCATGAGATGTCTGAGTATCGAACTCCCTTTCTAGACCTACCCTGATACAGCTCTTGGCAACTGTGCTGATGGAAAACCACTGGCTGCATTCACAAATGTGTCTAAAGTCTAGCACATGAATCCAGGAGAAACTGTTCCAAGGACCTACCACACCACCTCCTCTTTCTCTAGCAATGCCACCTTGCAAGCCTCAGCATCTCTCTGTGTACTCCGTGGGTATCTTAGCCCATAGCCTCGCCATGGAAAGCAAAAATGCTGCTTTTTCAAGGACAGACAAGAGGTCAAAAGCTCAGTGGATATTCCCAAAGTCCCTCAGACATTTTGAGGGATCCTGAGTACTCAAACACAGCTTTCCCAGGTGTATGGCAAACAGACAATCTGTACCGAAACCAATGCCAGTAGCTGATGGACACTATTCATCTCCAGATTCCCGCTCAGCTGGAGTCAGAACCCGGTGATTTAATGTGCCACCAGCCTCTGACTGCAGGGCAATGCAAACAAACAGGCTATTTCTGCACTAACAATCGGCCCTTTTCAGGGAAGGCTCTTTCATATCAGGCAGCCCATATTGCCACCGCTTAATCAGGCCGAGATTTAAAGAAGCCCGCTGTGAGATGACACAGATTGCTTCCTCCCTTGGAAGCTGGCGAACACCACAGTCAGTGTGTAACTGGCAACCCCTGCACACAGTCCCCATACACAACAGCTGAGCCCTCTTCTTCCTCTGACGGCACTTGGCCTCCACACACCTGGACGAGGACCAAGGGGCATCATGTGCTCAGCCATCCCACACGTTGACCCCTCTCTTCATTCCTCAGAAGCCTCAACTAGCCACAGTACAGCAGTGGGTAAGCAGTCAATGACAGAGGGAATGTGTAACTGTTCACGCATCTCTTCTGCGCCCCATGTCAGCCCAGTAGACAGAGCCTTGTCTGGATGTGGATAAAACCATCTGCTCCATGTCTGGCAACTCTGAGCAGGAAAAGGGCAGGGAAGGCTGCCATGTCCTGCTGGGTTCCTGGCTATGCTGAGCAGCCAGAGCAGGGGAACTCTGACTGAGAGGGACTGCCAGCAGGGATGGGAAAGGAGGATGGAACCCATTCCCTGGGACAAGTCTGGAAAAGAGCACCAGGATCCGGTGAAAGAGTTAAAGTTAACTTAGACCTTTTGATGGCCCTCCTTCAAGGCCTCTATGAAAGATTCAGCAGATCATAGAATCATAGAATAGTTTGTAGTGGAAGGGACCTTAAAGCTTATTCAGTTCCAACCCCTGCCATGGGCAGGGGCACCTTCCACTGGAGCAGGTTGCTCCATCCTGGCCTTGAACACTGCCAGGGATGGGGCAGCCACAGCTTCTCTGGGCACCCTGTGCCAGTGCCTCAGCACCCTCACAGGGAAGAGCTTCTGCCTGAGAGCTCATCTCAATCTCCCCTCCAGCAGATTAAAGCCATTCCCTGTCACTACAGCCTTGTCAGAAGTGCCCAGACCCACTGGTATCACAACTTATCTGAGCACTGTCTTTTATCAAGCTCCTCATCAGCAGCACTGCATGGATATCTCTGCAGCCTGGAGATCAAGACAGAAAAGACCACTTTGTATGGCAGGTATGCAAGAAACCAACTGGAAGTTGCAGCAAGCTCTTGCCAGTGCTGCACCAAGACAGCTACCTGTCATTGGCTTCCCTGCCCCTGGAAAACAATCCCATGGGAAGTTTTTTAGAAACACACAAGGACCAAAACCCACAGTTTTAGAAGGAAAGTGCCAGCAGCTTTCCCTGGAGACATAGCTTATGAATATTAAAATGTATATATTTCTGGGGTCTGCACAGGAGTGTGCACCCAGGCACAACCAGAAACCAGAGATCTACATGTCCGGCCATTTTCTGTGATGAAGCAGAAAAGCAAGCCTTTGTTTCTTGGTGTCAGCTCTGCCAAAGTAGAGCTGGGCTAAAAGTGATGGAATGAACAGTACGGTGCATAAATACACCATCCAAATTGCTGAAGGGCTGCTTTTATTTGTAAAAACTGAAATAATCCTTTAATAATCAGAGGAGTTAGGGATGTATACAACCTAAATGTGTCCTGGTTGTTTCAGCATGCAGAGTAAGAACAGGACTTGTAGATGGCCCCAGACTTGTTCCCAGGCTGCTCCTACATCCCAGTCTGGTTTCTTTGGATGCAACTGGGGCCTCAGAAGATCCCGCAGCAGCTTGCCCAGCCAGCTCTGCAGAAGCCAGGAACCAGCAGGGAACTAACAGGACAGCACCAAAGCTGACAGCTTCTCTCACCTCCTCCGAACTGGAAGATGAGGGAGTACCAGAGGCTGGAATGAAAACGAGGACAAGTGCACTTGATTTCTAAACGTTGCCTGACTTCACCTCATCAGCTGTGCCATTAGAAATGAATGCAAGCGAACACATTATTATTTCTAATTATATTTTAATCTAAGAGTTGCTTTCAATACAAAGTGGTAGCTGTGTTGCAGCTGAATATCTCAACACAGGGAGACTTTTCCACAATGCTGCGGCAAGAACAGGCTGCACCCTAAGGAGATTAGAGCTAATGTGCATCATTTCATAAGACCATCATGGCCCACCATTAGTAATGGCTGCTGCCTATTAACCTTCATTAAGACACGGGTGATGCTTTCACTTAATAGGTCCTTAATTAGGATCTGTAAAAATTTTAGGCATAGAATCACAGAATGGTTTGTGTTGGAAGGGTCCTTAAAGCTCATTCAGCCATGGACAGGGCACCTTCCACTAGAGCAGCTTGCTCCAAGCCCCTGTGTCCAACCTGGCCTTGAACACTGCCAGGGATGGGGCAGCCA
>JASSUY010028322.1:34342-69667 GCA_032466535.1 Forpus xanthops | reverse complement strand
CTGCTCAGTGTCACATCCTGCACCCATGCCAACAGTCACACCAGGCTCATGAACCCCACTGCTCAGTGTCACATCCTTCACCCATGCCAACAGTCACACCAGGCTCATGAACCCCACTGCTCAGTGTCACATCCTGCACCCGTGCCAACAGTCACACCAGGCTCTGCCTACTTGCTTCAACTGCCCTTGAGAGGATGCCGTTTACCTGCATGGTCCAATCTGGCCCCTTGCCACCTCCTCAGGCCCTTTCCTTGCTGCAGGACTGGTGTGTGAGCAGTTCCCTGGGTTTGGGTGGTTATAGGGAGCATGGTGGGTTTATACATGGCTAAGCCAGGAGAGATGGACTGCTGTGGGATCAGTGAGGTGAAAAGAAGGGAAGAGCATCGGCACTGGGACAGAGGATGCTGCGGGACAGCCCTGGGCTGCACTGGCACCCCCAGCACCCCTCATGCTGGCTCTGGTAGGACATGGCTCATCTCTGCACCGGGACAGAGGCTGCTGGGGGCAAACTTCAAAAGGGGAAGGAACCATTGTTCCTCCGAGTTAATATTCCCTTGTGGATCTTGTTCTCCTCATTATTCTGGTGGTTACTTAAGCAACAGCCGCTCGTCACTCATGGTTCGGCAGCCAAGGGAAGGGCTGAGTGCAAGAGGCTAATTTATTTTCTCTTAGTGCTCCTCATCCCTGCCTGCTCCCCACCACTCGTAACCACTGGAGGCATTTCAGATGTTTCTAATGTATGACAGCAACTGGGAAGCAGAAATTACCCTCTCTGAAATAATCCCTGAGACAGATTTCTTTTGGCACTTTGCAATAGATGCGCAGGGGAGACGTGGGCTGCATGTTCTAGTTTGCCTTGCCTGAGTAATTTATTAGCCCCGCCATCTGGTTAAGACCTCATTTCTTTCCCCCAGATAAACATACCTCATCGGCAGGAATGGCATCGGCAGGCAGAGCAGAGGAGGGCTCTGCTGCCCCGCTCATCCTGCCCCTGCAGCCCGGAGCCACCGGCACCGTCCATGTGCTGGGTCCCTGCTGCCCCCCACATGGGCACGGCAGAGCTGGGGCACTGCTGGCCCCACGGTGCTGCCCAGACCCGAATGGGCCGCAGCTCTCCCACCCCATGGTGTGTGATCCTCACCTGAGGGTCTGCCTTGGCCGAGCTGCAGGAGCTGAGGATGTGAGGAGCGCCCCAAAGCAGCGCTGGGCACAGCCATCCCCTTTGGCAGTGGTGCAGGTCCTGCAGGCCCGGGGCAGCTCCGACCTGCCGGCACTGATCCATGCAGCAGAGCCGCAGGACACAGCGCTGCTGGCAGCAACGTTTCCATCAGTGGTGTATTTGAAAGGCTGCTGCAGTACTTGAGAGCAGAAAGGCAATCACTCCTGGCTTCCTAATGCACCCTAATGGGGCTCTTTACACACAAAGGACACGTGGGGCCCGTGATGCGCGCCGGGGGCTGAGCAGCATGGCACAGCCACAGCGCTGTGGGTCACTGACTGCACATCCCCAGCCTGCCTGAGAACTCCTGGAGAGCAACCGGGTCTGGAGAGCAAATGCCATGGATGGAGCCAGAGCACGGTGTGTCCTGAGCAAAGCCCAGCAGCATCCACCAGCACCCAGCAGCACCCAGCAGCACCCAGCAGCACCCAGCAGCATCCAGCAGCACCCAGCAGCACCCAGCAGCACCCAGCAGCACCCAGCAGCACCCAGCAGCATCCAGCAGCATCCAGCAGCACCCAGCAGCACCCAGCAGCACCCAGCAGCATCCACCAGCACCCAGCAGCACCCAGCAGCACCCAGCAGCACCCAGCAGCATCCAGCAGCACCCAGCAGCACCCAGCAGCATCCAGCAGCACCCAGCAGCACCCAGCAGCATCCAGCAGCATCCAGCAGCATCCAGCAGCACCCAGCAGCACCCAGCAGCACCCAGCAGCACCCACTCTGAGCCCAGCAGCACCAGCAGCTGGTGCTGAGCACAGGGACACAGACCCAATCAGGGCCATGGTGCTGGAGACAACAGCAACATGGGCAGAGCCATGTGCTAAACAAGCCGGGGGCTCCCTTCATCCTGAAACAGGCACTGGGATGGTGCAGAGGGATGAAACAGGAGCTGCATAAATGTGCTGCCGGAGCTCTGATAAAAGGGAAGATGATGGTTAATTAACGCCTCTCATCATCACATGGATTTGGGTCTGTCTTTGGGCTTTTGCTGTGCTCAGAATCATCTTCACGTGAGGGTTTGGGAAGGCGAAGTGAACCTGACACTTGCTGCCAAGGCACCATTCCCTTGGGAGCGGCAGGAGGGCAGCACCCGCATTCCCATGGGAATGGGCCATTGGCTGTCCCAGGACATCGGGGCCCTCAGCTCCGCGCTCTCTTCACAGCTCCCGCACTGAGCACCGGTGCCCCGCGGGTCGGTGTCCCCGGAAGATGCCACAGGCGGCAGCGCAGCAGCCCCACGGCCACACTCCCGCCTGGTTCTCCACTGCTCAGCACCTTTGTAACCAGGGCCCACAGCACCGCGTGCTGCCCGGCCCGGAGCCTGCTACTGCTGCATCGCCATCCCCGATGGTAGCGGGCGGTCTGACAGGTCCTGCGTCTTTCCCATGACAGGCAGGAGTTGATATTCCCGGGCTCTAATTCCCCCATTAATTGAAGCCTGCATTCGTTTTTCCACCCATTTGCCCGGGATTAATGTCAGCCTAATTGGACATAGTTGTCCAAGCCATCTCACTCACTCAGCTGTCTCTTGGTACAATGTGCTCTCCTCCCACCCAACGCCGCTTTGCAGATCTTCAGGATCAAGAGGGAAGCTCCAAGGCCTCGCGTGATTCATAGACTCATAGAACCCCAGATTGGTTTGGGTGGGAAAGGACCTTAGAGCTCATCCGATTCCTGCCCCTGGAACGCGCCTCCCTCCCATCCGTGGCTCGGATGGATGTCCTGCTCACCCCTGGCAGGCGATGGATGGAGAGCTCAAGCACCAGAGCCGGTCCCAGAGCTCCTGGCACGAGCCACAGCCGAACCCATGGGCAGTGCTGGTGACTGCACCATGGCTGCTCCGCTCCTCAGCCGATGGCGCAGGGTGTTTGTAACCGGGATTAAAGCTGAAGGAAGAGAGGAAAGAGAACCGGGAATGGGGTTTGGTGGCTGAGAGCGGCCCCGTGGTGCTCTGGGGACAGCACCAGCGACCCCATGCTCAGAGCCCCTGTGCTGCCACAAGTGTTTAACCATGACCCTCCGGGCGGCAGCGGCTCGAGGCCGAGTCACAGAGAGTGAGCAGGAGAGGAAGGGCAATGCCTGCAGAGAGCTGAGGGGGAGTTTCTGACACTGCCTCCTCAGCTCCTTCAGCCCCTGGGAGAGCTTCACTGGGGAGGAACTCAGGCTGCAAATGGGCTCAGTGCTCAGGCAGCCCAGAAAGTGGCTCCAGGACCCAGGACCATACCCCGGTCACTGCGTGATGGGACCTGAGCTCTGGAGCCCCGAGAGCCTGAGGAGTGCTGAGTGAATTCTGATCCAACATTCAAAAGCACACAGAGTGCACGGGAACCCATCCAGCAGTGACACAGGAGGGGAAGCATCTCCCTCAGTGCTCCGGATGGGACATTTCCTGGGAGGCTGAGCTCTTCACAGGATGCTTTTCAGTGGCTCAGATTTAACTGCAACTCACCTTTATCTGAGCACACAAAGGACATCCAGCACCATGGGCACCCAGTGGGTGACAGCCCCCGGGGCTGTCACTGCTCTGTGGGGACACCCCACACACCCCAAAGATGGATGCTCCAGAGTCCATGGTACCCAACACCAGCGCCCCTCGGTGCTCCTGCCAGCGGCAGCTCCTTCACCCACTGCTGCTCAGCACCACATCCCGCTGCTCTCAGGCAGTGCCTGGCATCCCGGCATCGCAGGGGTGGAGATCCTGCCTCGAGAGGGAATTTGCAGTGACGGCACCAAGGGTGATTTGCGGCCCCACAACAACCAGATGTAGACACAGGAGTGAGAGGCACGGCCCCGTGGCTTTTGGAGACATTGAGCAGCACAAGTGAGGGCGATGCATTATTTACAGGCTTTTCAGGAGAAGGGAAATAATTTCAGCTCAGCTGGCTTTGTAGGACAGCTTGTGTAGAGAGCGGGGACAGCAGAGCTGCCCGCAGCAGGGCAGCGGTGGGGCAGGGACACGACAGAGCCCGAGGCCATTGGCCACACTGAGACACAGCACCATGGGGTCCTGAGGTTGAAGCCGGGTCCAGCCCAGCATCAGTGGCTCCGGCCTGGGCAAGGCAGGGATGAGGGGACAGAGCGGCCACCAGTGATGGACGAGAGCCCAGCAGGATGGGCAGTGCGGTGCGGGAGTGCGCTGATGAATTGGGTGTCACTGGGTTTAATCCAGAGCCATTAGCCATGCTGAGCACTCGCATATCATTTGTTACACTAATGGATCGCTGGAGGTCATTCCGCAATAAGAGAGCGAGAGAAAGGTTATTAGTTTTTATCAGACATTAATTGGCCAAATTCGATTACTTATTTAGCATGGGCAGTGCACGAGGGGGGCTCTGCCCCGGCAGCACCCCGGCCGGTGGAGCAGGATGGCGGCCGCAGCTCCACGGTGGGTACCACAGCACTGCATGGGCACAGACATGGCGTGGACATGGGCAGATGCCATCACAACCAGCTCCCATCCACGTGCTTCCCATGGGCTGCAGGCCCAGGGGTTGACAAGGGGCACCCCAAACCCACACGGCCGCCCCACGTGCCCCATGGCCACGGTACGGTGCCACAGGCAGCTCCGGAGCAGCAGCAGCACTCTGGGAACCAGGCAGGTGATACCACATTTATCTAACAAGCTTCCAAATGAAAACCAGCATTTGGACTTATTGCATTCTGCTGCAAAATTTGATTACATTTTTCTACAGCTGTAAATCTGCCTTCCTTTCTGCAACATTATTATTAAAGCCAGGATTGAATTGGCGGTGTGATACGTAAAATTTCAATCCCGGCTTTGACATTCCAGGAAGTTAAAAACCAATTACAGTGTGTGCTTTGCCTCGGGACAGAATGAATCATTGAACACAGCCACTTCACCAGGAGAAATTAAAGGCTGAAGCAGCAACATGGGGAAGGTATTAAGTTAAAATCAAAGGTCAATTAAAGTAAAACTGAGTCTGTTTTATTGTTAATATTTTGCTTACATTTCCTTCCCTTTCTGACAAGCAAGGAGGCAAAATAAACCTGCACTTTTCTTTATCTGCCAGGTCATCAATCTGGGCTGAACTCGGTTTCGGGAGCCGAGGGCGAGCAGTCAGGTGATAAAACTCCCAGCCCAATAACAGCATTAATCTCACCATAATGAAGCCAGCGCAGCCATGGGGCGGCTCACACAGTCCCGGTACCAACAGCACCCACCGCACAGCAGCGAGGTCCCACCTCACCTGCGCCCACCACAGCCACCCATGGGACACCACAGCACCCCCGGGACATGTGTCCCCATCTCCCCACTTGGCCACACAGCTTGGCCATGCATCACACCACGGCAGCATCACACCGTGCGGTGCTGCTCTGCGCACATCCAGCTCTGCTCCAGGCTTCGAGGGCACGAAGGGCAAGCCCTGAAGCCCCTACCTGCTCCTGTGCAAATGGGGGACAGCAGCTCTCCGTCCCCACACATCTCATAGCAGTGAGACCCCTGTGCCCCCCCAGACTCTCCGGACAAGAGCAGAGCGAGACCTTTCCCAGCACCCAACCCTCTGGATGTGGGGCAGCCCGGCACCAGCCCGTCTGAAGCCCGGCACAGCCCTGGCTGAGCTTGGCCAGCCCAGGGCAGACCCCGCCCCGGCTCAGCCGCCCTGTGCCCCCCAGGCGATGCCCCACCGTGGCAGCAGAGCTGCGGGAAGCAGTGCAGGTCCCCGCCGCAGGACACGCAGAGCCCCGCAGCACGGAGGGCATCCCCAGCGCAGGGATGCAGCTCCCGGAGCGGGGCCCTGCAGGGATGAGATCACCGCCGTGAACTCATCCGGCGGAGGGAGGGGGCAGCGCGGAGTGGGTCCAGGACCCAGTGCGCTGTCATCAGAGCAGCGGGGGGAGCCGTTATCCCCTGAGCGGGGCAGCAGCTCTCGACCCCTCCCGTAAAACGAAAGGCTCCGCTCCCCGCAGCGCTGTCACCGGCAGGTGCCTTTTTCTAAGGGATAACCCATCCCTTCAAGCGGAGCGCATCATCTCCTCGGCACCAAGCACAAAGCATTTGTAAACTATTAACGCGCTTAAAGACCGTCCCGGGGCCCAGGAACGGCTCTGCAGCGCTCCCACTTGTGCGGGTTACAGGGGAAACGGGCGCCCCGCGGGGCTGTCAGACACCGCTCTGCTCACAGGCTGAGGCACAAAGCCATCGGTGAGGGGCTGCCCCCCCGCTGGACAGCCTGACCTATGGAACCGCGCTGGGGATGCACCGGGGAACCGGGAAGCGGCTTCTCCCGGGGGAGAACGGGAGCGGGAGCGCGCGCTGCTCCCGGCGCAGCTCAGCCACCGGGGAGGGTTCACCCCCGGAGGAACCACCTCTGTAGGAACAGAACCCGGCAGAGCGACGGGCAGGAGGCGGAGATCACCGCGGGGTGACATCCACAGCGAGCTGACAGCGCTCTGCTGCATGGAGCGGTGCTCTTGGCCCCGGGCAGGGCTGGAGACACGGGGTGAGGGAGGGATGTGCCTGGGATGGAGCTGCGCCGCGGTGCTGGGCACACCAGCGCTTGGCGGTCCATGTGCCACCAGCCCTGACCTGCACAGCAGTGCTCAGAACAGAGTGGCAAAGGGACCATGGAGCGAGGACAAGTGAAGGGGCCCGGAGGTTCCCAGCATCAGAGCCTCCATTCACAGCAGTGTCCCGCTCGCAGCCATCCCTGGGCCATCACTGACCACCACCTCTGTACCACCACTGTGAGCTCCGGGCAGGAGCACGCAGCCAGAGCCACACCAGAGCCCATGTCCTGCGGCATTCAGGGTGGGACACCCCAAGCACATGGGATGAAGCATGGAGCTGCCGGGTTGCACCCAGCAGGGCTGCTGCAAGCACTCCGGCTTGTTTGGTAAATAACCACTCTGTTAT
Source organism: Forpus xanthops (assembly GCA_032466535.1). Classification (NCBI taxonomy): domain Eukaryota; kingdom Metazoa; phylum Chordata; class Aves; order Psittaciformes; family Psittacidae; genus Forpus; species Forpus xanthops. The sequence goes on along the minus strand of JASSUY010028322.1, from coordinate 62,570 downwards.
CGATATTCCATGAGCCCAGGAGCTGCAGTGCATTAAAAAATGATAAGGTCCCTGCTTCCCCTGCGCCGGGGCTGCGAGAGGGGTTTCAAATGGGACGTCAGCTGAGGCCGACAGCGGATCCGTTGTGGGGCTGATGAAGAGTTTGGGAAACGCTCAGTGCCTTCAGGAAGGATCAATTTGTCACCGCTCAAGCCCGCAGCCATCCCCTCCGCACGGGTATTAAGAAATCCAGGTCATTAAGTTGGACGGGCAGTTTGTTACTGCTTTTCTTCACCGGATGGAGCCGACGTGGAGAAGGGGCTGTGCCGCACCGGGATGAACTGCTCCTGCAGCCACAGGGCCCTCGTCCCCCCGGTTCAGCTGTCTGCAGGACTGGCACCAGCACAGCCGTGCCCCTCTGTGCCCCAAGGCTGTGACCACCACTCCGCACCGTGGGGCAGAGCCCGGGGTGCTGCTCAGTGCTCCAGGAGGGTGGCACAGGGGATGAGCCCTGCAGGGAGCTGGAGCTCTGCCCCCTCTGCCCCAGCTCCGAGCTGCCAGCCCACGGAGGGCAGAACATCACCGCGAGGGCAGCACCTCCGCAAAGGGACACAGCGGTTGTGTAGGTGCAGAACCAGGGGCGCTGCAAGGAGCCCGGCTCAGCACAACACCCACTGCGGCACCAATGGCAGACAGCACCAGACACAGCACCGGGCTCTGCAAACCACAGAATCCCACACTGGTTTGGGTGAAGGACCTCAGAGCTCCTCCAGCCCCAACCGCTGCCTCGGGCACGGACCCCTTCCATAGAGCAGCTCCGAGCCCTGTGTCCAACCTGGATTGAGCACTGCAGGGATGGGGCTGCCACAGCTCCTATGGGCACCCTGGGATAGCGCTCAGCACCCTCACAGGGAAGAGCTTCTGCCCAAGAGCTCATCTCCATCTCCCCTCCGGCAGTTAAAGCCATTCCCCTCATCCTGTCCCTGCAGGCCCTTGCCCAAAGCCCTCTCCAGGTTTCTTATCAGCCCCTTTAGGTACTGGAAGACTGTCACAAAGTCTCCCTGGATCCTTCCCTTCTCCGGGCTGAACAAGCCCAGCGCTCTCAGCCTGTCCATGCTCTCTGCCTATGACAAACCCCTGCACATAAGCATCCCCCAGGAGCTGCAAAGCGCGATTCCATCAGCAGTTCCATCGGTGATTCCATCAACGCTCCCGCTCACAGCCAATGAGTGCTGGGGGTGTCCACGGGCAGGCAAGGCTTCGGGAGCGCTCCCAGGGCTTTCCCTCCACCTCGAAGCCTTCAGGGAGGTACATTTGTGTCCATGAGATGCTGTGAGAACTGAAAGCCGGCTCAGCGCTGCAGTAAAGGCCCCACGTGCAGAGCAGCCGGGCACCTCTCGCTCAGGGCGAGGGGCACTAGAAGGTGAGGTTTGGTACGGAAGGCCCAGTTTTGTGTTACCATAAATTGTCAACAGTTGGTCAGGTCCCCACGGAGAGGATCGATAGCAGCAGAGGGGAGAAAGTGCTGAGAGAGGAAAAGCGATACCCTAATCAGAACAGAATTTAAGAGCCAGGGTGCGGGGCACAGCACTAATACGTTACAATTCACTGGGATTTGTTCTGCTCTCGGCAGCACCGGCTGTTTAATACCCCAAAGGACAGCAGCTGCCTGCAGGGAGCACGTCCATCCTCCTCTGCCCCCCGCACAACCAGCCCCTGCCCTCACCTGATGGAGCCATGGGGTTTGGAACAGTGCTTTCCTCAGCTCCCCGGGTTTGCACAGTGGGGTCCCTGCTGCAGCTGCCCTGGGGCACAGGGACCAGCCTGGTGCCCCCCAACCGGCACTCTGGGCACCCCGAGCTCCCCGGGGCACCAGGAACCTGCCCCTGTCCGCAAGGACCTAATCCTGGCTTAGCGCAGCCGTAATCCCAGCGCAGGACCCGAACATCTGCCCCAGCCCCGTGCTCAGACACAGCTCCCCTCCTGACCCACATTTAACAGCCGCTCACGTCCCCACCTGCCCCAGCGCACACAGCACCCCCAGACCTGCACACATGAGGGGCAATCAGATCGAGTCACTCCAGGAGCAAAGGTCCTCAGTGTTTCCCCATCAGCTCTCCCCCCAGCGGGGCTCAGGAGCTGCAGTTGGATCTCCATTGGATGAAGAGGCCATAAAACCCACCTGGACTGCAGAAACACTGGTGAATGTACTAAACAAAGAGATAGGAACTAATGCTGAGGAGCCCTTGCCTATATTAATGTCCCTTTAATATAATCACTTATAAATAAGTGATGAGCCCATGATTTCATACCACATTCGTCATCCCATTTCCATACAAGACGTGAAGCGATTACTCTCTGCTGTGCAATAAACGGATGGGTCTCGTACACCACGACTGCCCAGTGTAGGCACTGCAGGTGAGAAGGCACAAGTAAGCACACAGGAGGGGATTCTGCAGCAAGGATCACGCCGGATTGCTGAAGCGTGTCACACCATTCACCATGCAGACGGGAGCCCGAGCAGCCCAGAAGCCACGGGGATGGCTCCCAGCCGTGCCCGCAGCAGCCACAGCTCACCCAGCCCGGGGTGTCACCTGCTGATGATGCAGCCACTCATGTAGAGTCCTCCCTTCAGCAGGCAGGAGCCTGTCCTCCTTCCTCCATCCTCCTCGCCAGGCTGTGCTCTCCCCCACGGCCACAGGGACACTCTGCTAAGCCAAAAGCAGTATTTAGAGTCATAGAATCTCAGCTTGGTTTGGGCTGAAGGGGCCTCAAAGCTCCTCCAGCTCCAACCGCTGCACGGGCAGGGACCCTTCCATAGAGCAGCTCCAAGCCCTGTATCCAACCTGGCCTTGAGCACTGCAGGGATGGGGCAGCCACAGCTTGTCCGGGCACCCCAAGGCTTTGGGGGCAAGAACAGGCAGGGCTGGGGGCACAGGGGACACCCCCCCCCCTCCTGCCTGTCCAGGGGTGAGTCCCCAAACCCCAGAGAGGAGGCAGAGCTCATCCCTCTGCCCATGGGGCTCACAAACTCAGCACAAGGGCTCTGCACCCCAGGGACACAGCAGCCCCAGGGACCACGGCCGAGCACCATCAGGACCTGGGCTGCCCATCTGTGCAGAGAGAAGCATCAGGAACAGCACCAGGGGTAGGGCAGGAGCCCACATCCCATCTCCTCAGCACATGGGTCTGTGCCCAAACCCAGGCCTTGGGGGTCTGCTCCCCCAGGAGCAGCCCTGCTGGGATGCAGAGGGATGGCACAGCCCTCACCCTGCTCCCATCCCACATGGGACCTGGAAAAACACTCATTCAGGCAGGGTGCCTAGTAATAAATTTATTGTATTTTATTACATATTCCCCTTTTTGCACTTAATTCCAATTCCTCATATTCAAACTCTTCTTTCTGAAAGAAAATGACTTTTAACATAAAAATATAAATTCTGCATATTAAAAGTGCATACACCTTGAATAATAAACCATACAAATAAATAATAAAAGGCATCGACACAGTCTCATGCACTTGTCCTCAAATAATTTAAAAGTTATGGTACAATGTTGGGTCCCGAGCGCAGCCAGCCTGCTTCCCCAGTACTGTACAGCTAAAATAGAGGAGAGTATCAAAGTGTGGGGAGCCCCACGGCCCAGCTTGGCGTACAGTGACGTGACATGCAGTCAGCAGAACTGTAGATATTCCAGTGTAAAACCTGACATTGTGTCCAGAAGAGAAACTGCATTTGCATCAGGACTTACAATTCAATTTTAACCAATGGTGAGGCACGGTTGGTGAGCAAACCCGGACACATCATCCCTCGGAAGGCCACAAGATGATCCTGCTGCTTGCAGCCTGGCTTCCCTTGTGTCACCCCACCCAAGGCAACGCAGCACCTACAAATGGTTTCTTATTGCACCGACCTCCTCGCACGGTGTTTTGAGCTGCAGGGCCTCGAGGGCAACGGGGTCTCCACTCCGTTGTGATCTGTGTCCTTAAAGAACACACCGAGTGCTGCCACCTTCGAAAGGACAGAAGAGGCCCAAAGCCTTCGGAGCCCATGCAGACAAGGGGCAGGTCCTGAGCTGCTTTCCTTTACAAGACAAAGCTCCCTATAGTAAACGCTTGATGGTGCTTCTGTCACAAACCCCACGATGTACTCTCGTCTCACCACAGATTAAAACTAAATTTCAGTTCCCTCCACAGATACCACAGAATTATTTTGGACGAGGAGGCAAATGACAGAGGTACAGGAGAAAAGAAAAGAATGAGAACAGGAAAACTATTTGGAATGCCTTTTCCAAACCCTCTCCGTGCCGGCTGCTCGCAGGGGATGGGCATAGAGCCCATGGGGAGCGGGGCCTGGAGCCCACCCAACACCCTGAGAGCAGAAACCCAACCAAAACCTCTGGGTTTGGGTGCTCGTGTGGGTACAGGCAGAGCCTCTGCTCCCAAGGCAGAATGTGTCCTTAGGGTTACACGGGAAATGCAGGCCACGGGCACAACACGGATGGGGTTTCCCTGTTAAAGAAATAGAAAACAATACAAGACAGAAAACCAGCTTGTTCTCGTTTCAGCGCTCCGATCCCTCTGACGTTGTGCTACACTCCAGCCTGGTCAGTAATGCAGAGTCCTGCGAAGGGAAGGATCGAAGATGTGCAAACAAAGCAGGAACCCGGGGCCATGCTCCTATGTGCCGACACCACGAACAGAAGTCAGGCTCCAGCGGGAAGCGTGGCCGGTGCCTGCAGCAGCGCTTGCATAGTCCAGTGCGTGCGGTGCGAGGAGGGAGCTGCCATGCACAGCTTCGCTGCTGAGACAGGATGGGTGCTCATGCTCCAGCTTGAAAAGCAAAGAACCCCGCAGCTGAGACGATGAGGGCACTTACAGTGGAACAAGAGTTCTGTAATTAAGCTGCTAATTGTCTATCCTAAGCGTCTTTTTTCTTTATTTAGCCATATTTGATAAGTTTGACAGGGTTAACAATTTATACACCCAAAGTGAGACACAGGTTACAGAGAACTGCAGGCACCAAATTGTCTATCAAACATGATTAATACAAATAAAAGGTGCCTCTTTAATACACGTCATTGAAAATGTGCTTATAATTTGTATACTACTAAACACTATCCAAAAGACACGGCCCAGAAAAGGGTAAAAAGAATTTCCCTCTGTGATTCCAGCAGGAACCTGGCACTGGGATGAAGATGCTGCTTCCCTGCACCCCCGGGGCCACTTCCAGGAACAGGAGCAAGTGTCAGACCAGGGATGCAGTCGGGATAGCAGTTACATGTGGCTGACGAAGGTGAGCTCAACCCAAAGTTGATCACAAAACCCTCTGGAGGGCTGGCACCTTCTTCCCATGGAGCTCACACGTGCTCCAAGCACAGGGATGCTGCTGGGCCTCCCCCTTTAAAGGCATCTTCCCACCAGTATGAGGTACCCAGCAAACCTCTGCCCCCAGGTCACCAGATGGGGGTCCCAGGCTCCACCAGCCCCAAGGCAGCCACACCAGAGGCCATTCCACACGCCCCACACTGTGCATGATGGGCAGAATGGAAAGTGCTTTGGGAGCCAAATGTGAGTTTTAAAGAAAAGAGGTGACCATGTACCAGCGGCTGCTGCAGAACAGCCTCGAGCCTTTGCTGCTCTAAAGATCAATGCACAAAGCCAAGGTGATGCTGACATCTAGGACTTGGAAGATCCCTCTCTGGAGTGTTCCCTAGTACCATGCCACGTCCTTACATCAGGACAATACAATACACATGGACAGGAACTCCTGAGCATGGAAGGGCTATGAAATCACTCTGCTGTAAAGCAAGGAGAGAAGATTGATGATGCTTGTCCCCAGATCACTGCAGTAACCTACGTTCAGTTTTAGGAAGATTCACTCTACACCACTGATGGAGCCATGACTTGACCAGCAAGGAGGCTTGGTTCTACACGATGAACATCGCTGCTTCCTGGACCCACACTCTTCAGCTCTCTCCTGTGCAAAGCAGTGCACGTGCTGCTGGAATGCATGATACCAAAAGCAGGGATGCAGAGGGGCACACACGCTGTTTTCCAAACTGCTTCACTACAGGATTGCCACAGCACAGAACAGCTCCTGCACGGGCATGCTCTGCACTGCTTTTAGCATCAGCTGCTGAAGCTGGGACCTCCTGTTCCCATTTTGTCCACACGGGAGCTCTACTGCCCGTTCTCCTGCCCCAGATGCAAACAGACTGAACTGGGGTTCAGCTCAAACTCTGGGGTGGACACAGCTTCAGACTTCCTCCAGCCCAGGCATGCAACACAGAGCAGAACCACCGCAATAACCATACAGCAGCTCTGACTTCAAACTTCTCCAGTGAGCGATGGCAGGGAAAGAAAATGTCATCTGAGAAAAACAACCTGTCACAAGTGTCCCATGGCAAAACACACAGAGAACCGGGCTCGGCCGAGGAAAAGACAAACCCGAGCCTGCACCAGCCACCAGAACTACATTCTTGCTACAAGAGCTTTTACAAGAGAAGAGCCAACACAGAGCACAACCTCGACGCAGATAAAACCTTAAACAAACACTCCAATGTCAACGTTTCAGGGAGTAATTTAAGAACTACAATGAGAAGCAATTCTTATCTGCTCTGCTGGATGTAACACAAAATAATCCAGGAATAATCCGAGCCATACAGTTAAGAAGCAGGTAATGCAATCTTGCGGCTGCAATTGGAATGAACCAACGCCTGGGAGAAGAAACGCATCAAGAGACGGTTGTGTTTGGGTTTAAAAGTACAGTCCAGGGCCCAGAGGCCAGCACACTGGTACAGCATGCAGGCTGCAGGCATGCTGCCAGGCTGCAGGAAGGTAGGTGCTGCAGAGGGGCATGGTGACAGAGTGAGGGCTGTGCTGCAGGCACACACACAGCACCCCCAGCTCAGTGTCACACACACGGTGCCTGTTCTCAGGGTGCCAGCTCCCCCAGAACACCCCTCCAAAGCCTGCTGCAGATGTGTGGTGAGCTGAGGACAAGAAGTGAACGCAGAGCAGCAAGGTGCCCAGCAGACCTCTGTGAAAGGCTCACCAGCACATCAGCTCAAGGGAGGAGGTGGCACAGGCTAGCTCAGTCACTACCTGGCTCAGGGCTGTGTGCTACACCAACAGAAGAGATGCACAAAGAGATCTGCTCACCAGCGAAGCCAAGGGAAGCTCTGCCACAGCAGACTGGATGAGAGGCAGAGCCTGCATTCAGAAGACAAGCGTGCCCAGCACACTGCCCATCGTGACCTACACAGGATTGCTGCTGAACATGAAGGAGAGGCAGCACTTTGATAAACAAAGATAAATACACCACACAGACAAAAGGAGATGAGGAATTCACCTTTCAGGAGGAACCGTCAAGAACTTGAGGAAGAAGAGCATGTAAACAAAGGCTTCACAAGATGTAGTGTTCAAACCCTGATAGACTCATCCACAGGAGGTTGGGGAGTGGTTCCAAGGGACATGTGGGAGCCAGATCCACAGAGGAAGGTGAGGAGTGTGCAAGGGCAGGGATACAGCAGCACTCAGAGAGGTGAAAACTACCCCATGGTGTTTGGTACTGCCCCTCCAACCCATTGAGAGGCTGCCTCAAAGCACGCTCAGAGAAGGCAGAGAAGACAAAACGACACTTGACTTATCCAAACATCACTGCTCTAAGTAACGGCTGCTATGCTCACACCGGAACAATTAAAGTACCTGAGCACTTCAGGAAATGCTGCTCGGGAGTCTGAACAGGGGTCCTGCAGCATCACCCACCCCAGGGTCAGGAAGACAGCTCCACTATGGCACTGCCACCACCTCCCACAGCTGGCAACCAGCTGCTGCTCAGTGGTTTCTTCTGTTGTTCAGTACAGTGTTCCAGAAGAGAGAAAGTAATTAAAGAGGAAAGGGTAGAGGTTGCCTCAGGTGTGGACGGAGCAGAACTCTTTGCAGACATAGCAACAAAAAATGCAGGTTACACTTCATGAAAAAAATCCCACCCAAACCCCACTTTGAGCTGCTGGAATGCAAAATGAACTGTTACAGACACACGGACACACAGGTACCTTTCTGCTCATCCACTAATGCTCGTCCCTCCTATACTGGCTGAGTATATACCTGAGAAACAACATTAGTGTTGAAATATTGCCCTTTAGAAAGCTTGAAAATGGAAGGGAGCAGGGAGAGGGGGTCAAGAGAGAGCATAAGAAGCGGCAGTCTCTCCAGTTTCCTTCGCATCCTCCCCAGCTCAGAACAAGGCCACACACCAGCGTGGACACAGCCTGCACAGAACAAGACCAAAGGAATATCAGTTCACAGCTCTACAAAGCACACTAGTGTCAGTACAACCGGCTTTCAGACTCCAGACCTCGAATCTGAAGGAAGTTGTTGCATTTTCTATAGAGCCTCCTGTACAAGTGCTATGGGACAGCTGCATTCATGTTCAACGACTCCAGCTACACTACTTGCATCAGTGCTGGCTGCCTGTGGCTATTTGGTTTGATGGCAGAATCAAAAGGCGCTTTAACAACTTGCAGTTAACTTCTCCTCAAAACAGACATTAGGCACATGAACAAAAAAACAAGAGCTCAATAAATTAGCTTCTCAGCAGAAGAAAAGACACCTGGATTGCAGCATTTCACTGAGGTTCCAGAGAAGGCCGTACAGACACCTGCATGCTGGAAGGTAACCTTTTCAGTGGCTTGTCAGCAGCCTGCTTGCCACTGGAAGGAGGAGACTGGACTCCGGGATCTAGCTGGGAAGACTTGGACTTGCGACTGGATAGCAGAGAATGTTTGCTGGGGGCAGTGTCTTTAGGGACAAGCTTTTCTTTTGCAGTAAGGTTGGCATTGGTTTGGGACGCTGGTGGGACAACACCTTTCTCTGATTTGTCTTCCAGCACGTTTTTACTGCCTGACTTGGAACTGCCACTCCCTGTCTTTTTGGAGAGCATCGTGGTCTTCCCCAGGTCCGCCGACCTCCGCGTCTCCTTCTGCCTTAAGGCCGATTTGAAGAAAGACAACCCCTTCTCCTCTGATTTGCTGTCCCTCTTCAGGGCAGAGCGCACACCCACGTTTGGAGACCGCAGGTTGGCCATGGAGGAGCTCCGCACGTGCTTGCTGTCCACTGTCCGGCTGTCGCTCCTGGAGTGGCTGATCCGTGGGGAGCTCGTTCTCGAGCTGCTGGTAACGCTCGTCTTATCCGACCCCAGGCTTAGCTTAGAGCCCTCCCTGCTGAGGCTTCGGTCTGAAGTCCGGCTCTTCCCAGCAGAAGAGCCCTTAGTCAATGAGCCCGATGGGGTTCTCTTGGCAGCTGCGGAGTACGGAGATGAACCCGGCCTTTGCTTCTGCTGGGCCGATGGGACAGCCACCTCAAGGGGCTTCATGCTATGGTCCTTCCTAGCCTGAGTGGGAGCAGGAGACCCATGGCGCCCGCTGGCCTTAGAGGAGTCTGTCTTACTTCTCGACCGGGACACTTTCTGGGCACTCTTGAGTGGAGGAGGAGAAGCACGACAGGCTTTGGTCTCTTGCGTAGGTAAGACCGTCCGTCCCTTCCTCAGACTTTTGTCTGGCTCAGAAACACCCTTGGAGCTGTGAACCTTCTTAGGAGTGCCATCTGCCTTCTCTGCAGCCAGCCCTGTCCCACTGGGGGCTTTCACCTCCTTGACAGGAGAGCTATCCACAGAATCACTCTGATCAACAAAGGCAATTTGATTGTTGTTATCAAAGGGGTCCAAAGCAGGGTGATTCCTGTCTGGCTGCACAGAGCTTTTGCCATACTCATCTGAAAGATCTGAGCTAGATGTCCTTACAACAGCCTCTTCCCTGAACGCCCCTTCCATGACAGCCAAAGGAGCCCTGCGTGTCGTCCTGTGCTCACGGCGACTGCCATCGCAGGGCTCCAGGTAGCTGCTAGAGAGGTTCCTCAGGCTGCCGAAGCAGGAGGTGGAGACTTTATCATCAGCAGCCTCCCCGATCTTCTCCAGGGTGGAAGCAGAGGTGTGCACTGGGGAGTCTCCAGAGAAGCGTGATGGTGAGTTGGAGCGCAGCTGCAGCTTCGCAGAGAGGGACCAGGAGGGCCTGACACCGTTCTCACTCACTGCCAGCGGGCTGGTGACAGATGATCGGGATGAGAGGCTCTGACGCTGGACACTTCGCACAAAGGGACGAGTCGAAAATCCTCCTGCAGAGAAAGAGACACCTCAGTGAGAAAGCTGAGCCCTGCCTGTCCCAGCCATCCACAGACACCGCTCGCTGTGTCCAACAGCCCCCCTACACCACGCTGCTTGCCTCCCCATGCCTGCTGCAGCCACAGTGCCTGCATGAAAGCTGAATAAGGAGTTCAATAATGGTTATTTGCTAGTGGCAGCCTGTAACTAAAACCCCAGATTTTCCTCTCATCCAAGAGCAGCACGAGACCAAACACAGGTTTTGTACCCTGGAAGTCCTTGAACTAGCCATGAATTCAAACTCAAATCAAAACTAACACTGCGCTCCCAGAAGTGCATGTATTTGCTTAAAAAAACACAAGCACAAGTCCTGCAGAGGTTTCACTGACAGCATTTCCTTTCTTTGAAAGGCTCCTTAAGGTTCTGTCCTGCTCTTCTCCACCCTTTTACACCAGACAAAAGCTCACCTGTGCCAGGACACATCTGCCAGAACCCACAGTGCCTGCCCCCCCAGCTGCCAGAGTAACTGTTCCTTAAACTACGTATTTCACAGCTATTTCAATAGGGAACTTGTAGCAGAAACAGTGGCCCATGGCCCCATGCACTGCAGCACTGATACACACCATCATCTTCACTCCTTTCCCCAGTCAGCTCTACTGATTCCGAGAGCGAAGCCAGGGACGTGCGGCGTGACGAGGCTGCTGAAGCGATGCTGGGCTGCTTGCTGCCAGGCAGGCGGCTGACCCAGTGCTCACAGAGCGAGGAGCTCGTGGAGCCTGCAAGGAACCAGGCATGGACATCAGGCCAGAACATGGGAAACACTGGGAGGACACTGAGAGCTGGGTACGTACCACATGGCACCGGCTTCAACAGGCACCCGGAGCCTGGAGCTGGCTGACACAGCCACGGCATCCAGACACTGCTGAGAGCAAGTCTCCACTTGTATCGAATAGTGCGGCCATAAGCGACAGAATGGCACCCAGCCCAGTACACTGAATCAACAGCAGCAGTGCAACAGCAGGCAGGCAGAGGGCAGTCCCTGAACCGCCACAAAAACACTTCCAAAGACATCTGCATCTACCCCCATCTCCCCCAGGACCAGCTGTTGCCCACCACAGACCAGCAGCTCTGCTGGAAGGAAAGCGACTGTCCCATTTCATGTCCCGGTTTTGACAAGGGCAGCTCTGAGCAGCACTGCCCGTGGGGTGGAAGGGGGTTCCCCATCTCCACAGCCCCTTTGACACAACCATCCTCAGCAGAACAGGTTGGAGTTTCCTGCAGCCCCTCTGCGCAGCAGCAGGCTCAGAGGAGCCTCTCTGCGTTCTGGTACAGACAGCAGGGGCTTAAACTGGGCAGGAAACCCTTCAGAAGAACAAACCATCCATGAAAGACAAACCACCACCACTCCCTGACAGTGCCAGCAGGGCTCACCTGCCACGGAGCTGTTGGCAGACCAGGATGGGATTGCTGTGCGCCTCTGGTAGAAAAGAATGTAAGCTGTCTGCTTGCAGACTTCATTTTCAGGAAGTGGTTGAACATCGCTGTCATCAAAGCAGTACCACTGACCATCAACCGAGTTTTTGCAATATGCTGAGAGGAAAAACATGACTGTTAGACCTTCCTCACTCTTCCTACTGTCAGGTTTGCTGTATGATAACTTACACTTGACCCTATCTGCTATGACAGACTCAGAGGGAAATGAAAGAAACAGATTTATTCATGGAACGCATCTCTTCCAGCCTGACTGATGGGGGCCTGAGGCCACCAGAGTACAATAAACAGCTCCCATTCCAGGATTTCCTTTGTCCAGCATCACTGCTCAGAACAGGACACCATTACAGTACACCAGAATGCAAAACTGGACATGCACATTTTGGGACTGCTGTATGGAGTCATACAAATCCTAAGACCCACTAAACAACTCTGTCTATCTCTGGCTGCTCTCAGAGCTGTTGGAACAAGCTCAGAGGAGTTCGTAAACTGGGTGTGTACACAGGCAATGTGCAAATTCTTCCTGCTTCTAACAGCCTCTTGCAACTACCTAACTTCTGCTCTGAATGGCCCTGAGCATTTCTGAAAGATGAAAGGCCACTTAGATTATTCCGAAGGAAAAAAGGAGCCAAGAAAGAAATATACAGTGCAAGATTTGGGGTTAACAGGCATGACTCCATTCCTCAAAGTCATAGAGCCACCCCTGCAGTATTACGCAGCCAGCCCTTATCAGTTGGGTTAGGTCCTTTTGCCAAGAAAGATGAGGAAGTTATGGACACACAAATGTCAATGTAAGAGTTTACTTCCTGAAAGGATCCACCACACGTGACACAGCAGGTACTTGCCTGTATAGTGTCCCCCCTGCATGGTGCCATGATGATTGCAGACAGCATACAGGTCATAGATATAGTCCTCAGGATCCCTCCCAAGACCGTAGGGCCTCCTCCAGGGTGACCAGTGAGACGGCAAACTCCAGCTGCTCTGGCTGCGTTTCACAACGTGAGGAGTCATGTCCAACCCGCTCAGGGGGAACTTAACCATGTTCTGAAGTTTCATCCTTCGGTCTCCTTCCTGTGTAAACAGAAGGACATGAGCTGCAGTGGCAGCAAGGCCACCATGCCTGCAGGAAACAGAAATCCAGGACAGGAATACACAGGCGGTGTAGCCAGATCCCCCCTGGCTGAGCAGCAGGCCTCGAGGCATCCTTACCTGTCGAAACCTCTTGAGATGTATGATGAGAACATCCGGTAAGGTCCAGAGGCTCAGTGTGATGCTACCCTGCTGCAGTTGCTTGCAGTGTGGGCATCGCCATGCGTCATCTGGGGCAAGCTATACGGAAGAGGAAGGAGTGGGTTTTAGTTTTCACATTCTAAGGCAGCTTAAAGCTGTCAAAAATCTTTTCCCTCACTTCTGAAAGAGGAGACAAGACAGGCTCCAAATTAAAGCTCAGTCATGGGTCCACCTCTAGGACCATCCCCTTTTACAGCAGATCAGAGACCTCTGGAAACGAGATGCAGATCACTCGGTGCTCCAGGCAAGGGCCAGATCAGACTCATCTGCAGCCTGCTCCTGCCACATCAACCTCCTCCCACCATGAGCAGAGCTAGAGGAGGAGAGCAGCCACGCTCCTGGAGGAATGAGCTCAGTGGGCACTGCACTGGGTGCAGTGGTCGGGGGTCCCACTCAGCGGGCTTGACCTGAGCCCACCCCCCAGACCTCCTCGGGCTTGGAAACACACAGCTGCTCCAAGACAGGGCAGTAAATTCCAGGAGAAGCCACACTGTTCTAACCCTTTATCATGTGCGCCACAAAAAGACATCGCTGGTTCATAGAGAAGAAACTAGAGAACAGAGGAGTGAGTTCTATCAACATTTGGGCAAAAAAACCCAAAACAGCACCTCCCACAGCTTCCTCCTTACTGCAGAGAATCTCTGTTAGCAGGGCTGGTAACTACTGTTGCGTTACAGAAACTGTTCTCTTGTCTCAACGAATCAGTGTTTGCAGAAAACAGCTCCTGTGCTGAGTGTGGGAGTTGGTGCAGCACATGGACAAGCCAGGCCTCCTGAGTCCTGTCCTGTCCCTACCTGTTCCTCTTTGGTGTACAGTTGGAAACACTGAGATAAAGTGCAGGTCTGAGGTTGGTGATGAAGCTCTCTCTGCTGGCGGACACTGTCAGAGTCTGGAATATATTCCTCTTCAGTGTTCACAAACAAGCTGCACCAGAGAGACAACACATTTACCAGCACATCCACCCGGCAGCCCCATTCTGTGAGCACAGGGTGCAGCTTGAGGGGTCTCCCGTTTGCTGAGGGTGCACAATCCACACAACCACACAGCATCGCTCTTGAGGTGAACACACTTTAAGGACTTCTATTTTATACTTACTAATCTTTAGTTTCTTTGTCCCATTCTACCACTAATTTCACATGAGCAGTTCCCCCCTGTCCACATGACTTCAGTGCCCTGCAGAGAGGAGCAGACAGAAGTTACACCATCTTTCAGTCTGAAGTCTACTTTATCTTTTACACGCACAACTTCGCCTGCCCTCCATCCTTCTTCCACTCCCACTCAAGTTTGCAAAGGAGTACAAGGAATTCATACAGCAAAGAACACAGCAGAGCTGGCAAACTGCATTACCCAGTACTTTGATTCTGGGAACAAACAGACACTTGTTTACAGCACAGACATCCACAGATTTCTAAAGAATAACAGACACTATAGAGAAGTAAAATGGTTGGAGCAAAACTTCCATTGTGTTTTCCATTCAGAAGAGGACAGACTTCAGATGGCATGACATGCACATGCACCACTGAGAATCCTCACACAGCTTCCTGAGGATGATCAATCACTTCCTCGCTCCCACAGCCTGTGAAGTCCATTCCACACATCCACACCAACATCACCCCTTCCTGCATGGCTGCACATGCAGTCCCCAGCTGACAAACCTCTCTCCACCCCTGAATGAGCTCACCTTTCCACTGTTGGGTGGCAGAGGGGTCTCTCCTCCTGAGGTAGCAAGTACGTTATGCCCACAACACTGACCACTCGCAAGCTGAACGGGCAAACCTGCAACAAGGAGAAGTCATCTCAATGGCTCAGACCCAGCTTACCCAAACGCAAACCTGCTCTCAGCCAGGCTGAGGTGTACTTTGTCCTAGAATGTGTGTTTATGTGAGAAAGCAAATTCACAAGGACTCAGTTACACCTAAGCAGCTACCAGAAGGGTGAGGTGCAACAAGCGAGGCTTTGTACCCTACAACTCCTCTATAGGGAGCTGAGCAGACACTCCTCTGCCCTCAGAGCAGGTTTTCATCAGAAACACACCATCACCAAGTAAATGTTTCAGCTTTTCTTTAAGATAAACACCAGCAACCAGTGGATTCCAGTGCAGACACCAGCACTAATCTCTCAAGTATTTCTTGAAGATAAGGAGGTGAAGCGATTTCCTCTCCTGATCATCTAACCTTGTCCCTTTTACAAACTGACAAAAGCACCAAAGGGGTGGGCTACCAGATCTGGGTATCATTGCATAAAGAAGAATTGGGAAGCTCTCAGTTCGGTGTGCCCAGCATGATCATCCCTGCAGGTCACTGGCTTCCACCCCTTCAGTCCCTGTCACAGAGCTGGAAGTCTCAATCAGAGAGATCTGCCTCACCTGCAGGCAGGCTGCAGGCCGCAGGAAATACTGCATCTTCTCCAGGATTTCCTTCTGCAGAATATCCCAAGCAATTGTTTTTTCCAAATGCAACACAAAGGGCAAGCCAAACCTATGGGAAGGAGAAGCAGTTGAGGCAGCAGTTAAAAGACTATTCTGCTCAGCAGTCAATCACCAGACACTGACAGTGCCACTCTCCTCACTTGGCACTCTCTGGATGAACACTTCTCTCCAAGAAAGAGGTGCTTAACTTTGGGGTAACACTGTCAACAGCTGCCCATGCAGAGGGCCCCTTCCCACAGGCTGCAGTCCTGCTCCCTGCTCAAGCAGATTCAGGCTGAAGGGCTTTGTGACCTGCCTGGGATAGCGTTTTGTGAAGCAAACTTGAGCAGCTGAGACAAATCCAAGTCTGCTGTTGGTACAAATGCCTTTGCCACAGTCACATCTCACTTCCTCCCACCCAGTCTGGCTCCAATTAGAAACTTCCACACATCACAGATACGGCTGGACAGGCTTGCTGCTCTCTGGAAGCAGACAGCTTACAGAGAGGTGGCACATCTTCCAGCTGCTCTGCACTCACCACTTCCCACTAACAAGGGACTATTTGAAGTTCACCTAAATTAGGTATGTTTTTCTGCATTCATGAATGGTTTTTCATCAACATGCTCTTTAGCACCTAATGCGAGAGAGGAATGCAAGCCGCTGCTCCTTTGCCTTGTGTTTTCACTACACAGTGAGTAAGCTCCAGGTCAACTAAGGATGCAGCCAGAAGAGCAGCTCTAAGTGAAGCTGCCACTCACCTTTTGCTCTGCTGCCCAGTGCACGCTCGGTTACACACAAGCAAGACTATCTTGTCATTCACTGCTGGTTTAGGAGAGGACTGCTCCAGTTTTCCAGCCTTCGCTGTTCCTTGAGTGTAAGATGCTGCTCGGGAGTGTTCAGTGCCACATTTCAAGTTATTCAGGTTATTGTTCACATGTATTCCTGAGAGATGAGGAGGAAGGAAACGTTTTATGTCATTTGCTTTTAGTGCTCTGAAGCCACCCCTCAGGAAACCTCCCTGGGCTGCAGAGGAGCAGGTCAGTATGGGATCAAGACCACTTTTGCCACTTGCATGAAGGCTGCAAAGAGCAATTACTTTACACAGTGATTCTTTACAGAAAGAAACTCAATGCCAGTGCTCACCTAACTGACTCTCCACAGCACTTTGTATGTACAAGCACTTTGTATGTACAAGCACTATGGCTTTGCCTGCAAGAAAAGCTGAAGTGACACAAACCCTACTTATGATTTTCAATAATTAAATTTGCCTTTGATTATGCTCCATCCACCCCGGATGCAATTACTCCCTTTCAGAGGGAGATGCAGAGAAGCTGAAGCTTCTGAGCTTTGAAAGAGAAAGTGTTTGTTCATTTCTGAGACTGTTCATTCATCACTGGCAATCTGATTTTAAGTAACACAATTTCAATGGCTTCAACTGGTCTCTTGCAGGTCTTTAAATTAAGCCTGACAACAGATTTCACATTAAAGCAGCCTGGTGTGCAGAATTAGCCTGGGAAGCCAAAGAAAGGAGTGTACATGGCTTCTTGATAACCTCCCAGCTGACAACACCATGAAAGCCACTGGAATGAAGCTGGACAAAGTCAGAGATGAAATCAATACCCCAGAACATTAAATACTTGTGGGACTTCTATTCTCAAGTATATCCTTTCCCAAACCAAGCCTCTTTCACTCGTGCCTGAGGTGGGCATTAAGCAGAGCTATGGACTTACCTCTCTGACTGAGGATACCCTCGGGCCTAAATATCTCTGGGGTCTCAAAGGCAAAAATGCAGTCGCTTTCATGAATGGTGTCCAGGTCATCCGTGTCGCAGAAGGAACGGTGAAACCCATCGTAGTACATCTCTGTCAGCACAATCTAGAGCCAGCAGAAGCAAGCCAGAACCATTAAACCACCCCTGCCTCGTCCAGCTGAGCTGCCCCATCCCTACTAAGGGATGGCATTCCTCAAAACTTGCTCCTGGCCAGTGCCAGGAACAGGGAAAAAGACTGATATAAATGAGAAGCTGGGGTAAAGGCAGCACATGGAGAGTTTTTTTCATGGGATCAGGCAGCACTCATGAAGCTCTTCCTACAGAGGAATTCATCATAGATGCCCAACAGATCCCTCACTGACAGCATGCACGAATACCCGTGTGACCAGGAATGTCTGCACACTCCACTGATGGCTATCCCAACATCACTAGGTTTCAAGAACCCCTTGCACAGGGAAAAGCATGATCCAGGTTACCGCCACCCTGCTTCATGGCTGGAATCTCAGTTCCTACATCCCCAACGTGGTACAAAAGCCATTCACTCCCTCCTGTTGGAGGGAGGGCACGCGGTGACAGGCCCAGCCCGTTACCTGCTCTGTGGGTATCTTGGTTTCTGAGGACACAGCTTCCCGCAGCCTGGCCACCGTCCCCACCACGGGCACAGCCACGCCGATGCGCATGCAGTGAGAGCACTTGCCCTGGTACACCACGGTCACGTAGAGCGGCCTGCGGAGAGCAGGGAGGCACTCACACCCTGCAGCTTTGCTCTGCGTCTTTACCTCTGCCCTGAACTTACCGGGATTTTTTCCCCCTCCCTGAAGCTTTTTTCTCTACTGGCAACTGCTGCCTCGCAAAAAGAGCATAAGCCCTTTGCAGGAAAACTTTTAACTTCACTTTTTGACATTGGAGTCATCAGTGAGACCGTTCTAAGGAAAGTTCCAGAAAGCGTTTCATCCCTTTCTCCTTTTTAATTTTAAAATGCTCTAAATAAAGCCCAAAGCAGAAGGTTTGGTTACGTGAATCAAAGATTTTTTTCTCCCCAAAATTAATTCTATAGGAAGCTAAGGGTGGGGGGGAAGGACCATTCTGAAACAAGTAAGAGGCTTAAGTTTCCAATTCACCTATAAAGCTAAAGAATTAAAGCCTCATATGGTCCTATCCATCTTTTTTAAAGACTTACTGCAGAGATTTTTGCTGACACCTCTCTTCCTTCAGTAGGAAATTAAACACCACTATGTGCATGGGAAACAGCCAACTCGACAGTTACATACCGTGTATGAGGCAAGGGAATTGGCAGAGAGATGCAGAGGAAGGGGTCAAAGGTGTTGCTCTGCTTCTGGCAATGAGGGCACGTCAAAGAGGACCTGGTGCAAGCATCAGTAACAGGGCAGAGTTATTCCTCATTTCATCAGAACAGATAAATCATCAAAGCACAAGCAACAGCCTTCCCATGCCAACCTGGCTGCCCCTCTCAACTCCTCCTCCTCCCCACAAAGCACTCTTCACAGGTGCCCTACAGACAGAGCTCCTGCAAGTGATGGGCTGCTGGTTCCTAGGTCCTTTTTGATTAATCAGCTCCAAGTCCATTACAGGGTTTGCCAGGAAAGACTTCACCCCATTCACTGCATTTAATAAACAGCACTGCAAAAATAACAATGCACCACCAGTTGCTCCAACGTAGGAGGCCAGGAAAGGTTTTGGCTTTGAAAAGAGGTGAAGTGACAGGAGGGAGACGGCAGCACCAGCATGTACACATGTACAGACCTCTTCCTCTGAAGGGAAACACTCCAGACAATCCATCTGCCACATCCAGAATTAACCTGCACCTTACAGTGGCTTCATGTTTTCTGCCAGGCTTATGTCTTCTCCTTCAGAAGGAATCCCTGGCAAATACTAGGGAGAAAGACCTGCAACTCCAATTTTGAGAGCAGCATAGATACAAGGAACACTGAAGTCAGGATATTCTTTGTATTAGTTGCGAATGCTCCATCGCTGGCAGTGTTCAAGGCTGGGTTGGACGTAGCCTTGGGTGACATGGTTTAGTGGGAGGTGTCCCTGCCCACGGCAGGGGGGTTAGAACTAGGTGACCTTAAGGTCCTATCCAACCCTAACTATTCTATGATTCTATGATTAGTTTGGACTTGCTTTCAGGATGCACTGGGGCAGGTAAAGAAGTGGCACATGCTGTAGATTTTCACAGTATATCCCAAATTTGAAGCAATGAAATTCTCTCTCCTCTCTGGAGCAAGATCTTACTTCAGATTTCATTCAGCAGCAATTCAGAAACAACAGTGACAGCAGTCTCAACTGTACTGGGATCTAGTGTCAGGGCAGAATAGTACTGGGGTCACCACTACATGCCATAATGCCTCAAAATGTACTAAGTATCATACCTGTACTGGGCTTGAAAGAGTTCCTGCACGAACGTACTGCTGATTGGAAAGGCTGGTCCCTCGAGCAGCACATCATCCTCCAGGGGTGGCTGAAAGAGGATAAACCTTAGAAGCACACCCAGGCGTGGAGTGCTGGATGGCTCCAGCACCCCTAATTGAATCGGTGCCCTTCCTCCCCAAAGCCACCCAAAAAGTGTCATCAAATGTTCAACTAAGGAGTGTGCTGTGCTCACACAGTGCTTCCACAGTCTGAGGTAGCTTAGGGCAGCCCCAGGGTGGGCAGGGACCTTAGAGCAGGGCAGCTCTGGCAGCTCCTGCCCATGGTGCCTCCCAGCTCCTGTAGAGCAGCATGGGACCCTTCCCGAGTGACTGTACTGGGGAGCACCCGCCAGGGGTTAATGAAACAAACACTGTTTTCACCCAAACTTCTGCTCCATCCAAACCATAAGAGTTGAGAAGCCAGCAGCGAGACGGAATTGAAAACAGAAGCCTGCATCCAAAGTCAGAGGCACTCTCCCGTGCTGGCTCCCAGCAAACCCCCTCACCTTGAGAGGAGGCATCCCGCTGTAGTTCACCACGTTGTTCAGATCCTCGTGGACTCTGTCGAGGAGCCACAGCAGGAACTCCTGCGCATCGTGCTGGGCATTCCCACGGTACTGCATGGCGTTCTTGGACACGATGTTCTGCAGAGGGAGGACACGTGTACAGAGGGCGAGCAGCAGCCAGCACTTCCCTCCACTGAGCCCACACTGCCACAGAGGCAGGGCTGGCAGCGCACTTCCAGCCACAGAGACACAGCTCTGGAGGGGACACTGCTGTCCCACACCAGCCAGGCATGGGACAGGACCTACCAATGCGTGTCAAGCCTCTGCCCAACTGGAGCTCCAGCAGCACCCGGTGCCTTGCTGGGCAGGAAAACTGCTACCAACCTCCAGACAGAGGAGGGGGTGAGGACAGTGATTGTGGTGGAACTGCACCACTGTTAAACTGAAGTGTTCATAGCAAACTTGGTGCTCATCCCCTCTGAACTGAGCCCCAAACCTCCCAGTGACTGTACTTGCACACAAGCCAGGAGCACCGAGGGGCCAGGCAGGATCACACACACGGAGCCCCAGCTCCTCCGCTCCTCTAATCAGACTTTGCAACAGATTTGAGAGATGAGGTTGGGCTGCTCGCTTTATCCCTCTAGAAAATGGGGTCACCAGAAGCAGGGGATGGTGAAAAAGGCAGGAAAGGACCGATAAACACACAGCACCTATCCCCTGTAACCTGTGCACCTGCCTCAAGGCAAGCAAACCAAGGGAAAACAGAAATCTCTGCTCACCTCCCGTGTGTGCGAGCCCTCCTGACACCAGCTGCCTTACCTGGTCTAGCTTGTCCTTCTAGCTCGGTGAAGTTAGCCAGGAGGTGCTATCACCACACTGCAAGTCCTAGTCTAGACAAGAGTTGAAGATAAAAGGGGCTTCAGTGTTGCTAGGAAGAGGAGAATCTGGTATTTGAAGCAAAAAAGGGGGCATTATGGGATCTGTATGGAAACGTACACCAGTAAGCACTTCAGGCTGGTATTCCTTGTATCACCTCTCTCTCATTATCACCAGCACATCACTCCAGCCTAGACCTTCCCTGCCTCTTACTGATGTATGCTCCTGGTGACGTGACGTCCTACAGCAAGCTGCACAAGACAAACACTCCAGAGCAGAGCAAACCCCAGGGAATCACGTCAACCATGTGCCTCTATTCCCATCTCCAGGATAACTGTTCTGATTTCAAGACTCCCGCAGCCGGAGTGGACCAAGAATAAAGAGCTGCCTGTGGAGACAGATCACAACATCTTGGAAGTGGTTCAGAAAGCACTACAAAATATCACACGTGATTCCTACACAAGAGGCTCCGTTACAACAACCACTCCAGCAGCAGCAGTGTGCTCCCAGCATCACTCACACTCCCTACCACCACCACTGCAAACCTGTTTGTTAGTACTTAAACCTCTGCATCTGCTGCTCTATGGAATGTGCATCCCTCCTGGTGCACTCCGAGCTGCTGGGACAGCAGAGCCCTGCCAGGCTGGCGAGATGTAAAGGAGGAGCAGCAGACACACAGTGCAGAACAGGCAGTGCTGAGGAACACGGACCAGGGCAAGAGATAAAGGAGCCGAATCAACCGGTTTAACAGACTGAGAACAGCAGGAGCTCAAAGCGCAGCCCTCACTCATCTGGCTGCCTCTGCACCTAAACACAGCCCCACAGCTTCCCTCCCCAGCCAGCCCCTCGCTTTGGGCTCTATGAGCACGTGTGGGGACCCACTGCTACTGCAACAGGCTGCAGATAGAGAGCTAAGAAGCAGTTGGTTCAAAAAACACATCAACCCACATTAAAACCACCACATTTATCAGCCCCCCGTAGCCGTTAATCCTCTGCCCCTAATCTGGCTCTGCTGGAAGTGTAGGTGGTAAATCTGACCAGACCCCATCCATCACCAGAGGTATTATAAACGGGTCAGAAATCACTTCAGTGCAGCTGTTTCAGGTGTGAGACTCCAGCAATGAACACTGAACCCCCTCCCATCCCCTTCCATGAGCCAGGCATCTCCAGCGCCTTCCTTGGCTCAGCCCTGAAGAGTGTGCAGAAGGATGTGTGAGAGCCGGGATACAGGCACCCTGAATGGAAGTGGCACCACCAGAAGAGATAACGGGGAAAATCATCATTTCCTATTGATTGCACACACTTACCCAACCCCCTAATTCAAGCACCCAATAACCACACAAGTCTCTGCCTGTCTATAAAGCAGATTTACAGCAAAGACGCATTATCACATTTATCAGCCACTGGAAGTTTGATAATCACTCATCTGTTGCTCTGAATAGCTGCAATAAATAAATCCAAGCATAGCTGAACCTCTGGCCTCTCCTCTGCTGCCGTTATTGTTCCAGATTACAAAGACAGCTCAGGGAATAATGTCAGTGTGCTGTTTTCCAGCGTGCCTCTGGTAGGAAGCAGCTGTGGGGAGGTTTTTGTACATGAGCGGATGAAGCCAGCTCATTAGAGACCTGACACAATGCCACATGTGAGCAGGAAAGAAAGGCTGTTCTTCATCTTCCACCGAGCACCACCAAGTTCTGCTCAACCAGGTTATTAGTTTTCCTTCTTAAACCCACAGCACAGCTCTGCGTTTGGGCAACGTCTGCTGCAGACACCTCATGAGGAGCATTATCGGAGTTACTCCCTCTGCTCATACACACACAGCAACTTCCCCTCTCTGAAGGGAGACGTTGTTTTCTGGGGAAAGCAATGCCCAGGACAGCTCTTCTGTCCACCCCCTGCTCGGGAACAAGGCCAAGGCCAGCACCAGCACTGTGTCCACCCACCTACCTCCTGCCCAGCACTGTGGACAAGGTGCTGATCCAGCCTGGGACAGAAGAGATCTCTGGCTGAGCAATACCACAGCTCAAAGAAGGGAGTTTTGGAGACAGCAGCTCTGTCAAAGCAGCCAGGGCAGGACAGCGCTCCTCCTTTGCTCCATGGGGCATCCCAGAGGTGCTGGGGCTCTGGAGGCAGCATCCTACAGGAGGCCATGGCAGCTCTTTGGGAAGCTGGCCACCCAGAACAGCTACCGAGAGTCAGGCCCTGCCTGCTGCAGGGGGGTGAAAGCACAGCTTTTATTGCTGCACTTCAGAAAGTAAAGCCAAGAGCAGCACAGCAGAGCACAGCGTGCCAGGACCACAGGGCATCCTCCACCACCTTTAACAAGCCCCGACAGGCAGCATCACCCCAGCAGCCCCTGCCTGACACCCATCTCAGGCTGACAGCTACTCTCACCCTCCCAGGTGAAGCCTCAGTTAATCCTGATGAACCACCTTTCTTCAGCACATTGAGAGGGCAAAGTCTGTCAAGATGACACCTTCCAGGGCTGCTGTATGCACACGCACTGCTCGTTCCTCTGTGCGGCCACCGGTGGTGAAGAGATTGTAAGAAAACACCAGGGAAAAAGTAAGCAAAAATACCCCAAAATCCCCACACCAAATGGACTTGCATTTTATTGACCATTAACATTACAAAAGTCTGATGTGGAAAGGCTGCCCAAGTCCTTTGTGATCCCACTAAAGTAGCACGTTCCCATAGTGACAAGGAGCGTCACAATAATGATGCAGAAAAGCTGTAACCCGCTTCTGGTTTCAAACAAAGTATGTCACTTCCAAACCCCAGAGCAGCCCTAGGACGAGTCAATCCATCACCACACCTCCACTGGGAGCTCCTGGACTGAACTGGAACAAGCACTTCAAGATCCCATGTTACCCAGCCCCACTCAAAGCCCTTTTAGATGAACACAGGAACTGAAACACCAGAACCAAGAGATAAGGGTCCAGAAGGGAAGGACGAAGGGTCTCACACTTCTTTCATGTCGCAGTCCTCCACCTCTGTGTAACGGGAGGATTGCCTGCTCTCCACTCAAGTACTTCAGGAATAAGCAGTTAACACTGTCCAGAATAAAATCACTGATTGCTGTGCTAGGCAGAGAGCAAGGTAACAAATATGATCTGGGGGATCCCATTTCCCACATAACTGGCCCCTTTAGCAAAGCAAGAGAGCTCTAGCAAGTGGAAGAGCTCACGGCCAACAGCTCCAGGAGCAGGACCAAAGGCTTCCAACACCCAAACCGCACCAAGCAGCCCCACACTGAGAACTGCTGTCATTTAAGCTACAGCAGAAGGCACAGACACTGAGCACATCAACACTTTGGAATTTCCCCCTATTGCAGAGGAGTTATTTATTAATTCACAAAGTGACCAACTCAGCAGACAGACTGCTTGTCCCAAGTGTAATGTTGGCTCTTAGTGCGTTTCCAACGCAGCAGCACCTTGAAACTGTAAGAGTTACACACAGCTACTGTGAAATCCTACACTAAACACGGGTTTAGATAGAAATAAAGATGGAAGCCTGGCACAATGGTGAACCTGGCACAGTAATTGCTGCTCTACTGACAGGGATTCATCCTGGGTTC
The DNA here is from genome assembly GCA_032466535.1 of Forpus xanthops. Taxonomy (NCBI): domain Eukaryota; kingdom Metazoa; phylum Chordata; class Aves; order Psittaciformes; family Psittacidae; genus Forpus; species Forpus xanthops. Next base: position 38,081 of record JASSUY010028322.1, on the reverse strand, counting down.
ACATGTAATTCCGATAATCCAACTCAATCCGTTGTTTTGATTTTGCTGTATTTGCTCTATACACTGCGGGCCACAGAAATAAGGCACTCTTCATCTTGTAGGATAAAAAAATGCCATCAACAGTTGTAGCACACAAAGGGTCTTGTTAAACATTGACACGCTTCAGTGTGCAACTGGCTGCGCTGCCAGAAAGCCTCAAAACAGCCAACAGCTTCATCAGCCCCAGGAGAGCAGCGCTGCGAGGCACGCAAAGGCCCGCAGGAGCTGGGCAAGTATGTAGAGCTTTTCAAGCCCAATTAGTTGAAATAAACCCCTTTCTCCCCCAAGACCCCCTCTGTCAGCGCTGGGCTCACACACCAGCTCCCCATGACAAAGGGCGCTCTGTCCTCACTGTCTGACACTGCCGGGAACTTCGCAGGCAGAGCGGGACAGCTCCCTGGAAAAAAACAAGGCCAAAGCACAGCTACTGCTCATACAATAGATGTTTATCACCATTGTCACCCCATCACAAAGGGGAAAGAGGAAGCACAAGCCGCAATATTGGCCCTTGTTATGAAAGCAGCAGCTTTGTTTGGGCAGGAAAATAAAAGCCACTGAGCAACTGGAAGGATTGTTAAAACAAACTGCAAAGGAGTAACAGGAAAGCCACCCAAAGCCGAGACATAAACCCCCATCAATCACCGCCTCCATGGGGCTCCTGTGCTGTTCTGCCATGCTCCCTCTGCTCCCAGCCCTGCCTCTCGAGGATCCAAACTTCCCCATCCCATTCTACTCCTTCCCCAACCTCTTCCAACACCAGGATGAGATCCTTTGGTTTCAAGTGGATCTGCCCAGGGATGGCGTGCTGGCTGCTGCCTGGGCGAGCACTTCACCTCCCCTCCCCGTGCATTAGCTGGCGCTCAGCCCTGCCATTACAAGACAAACCATTATATCAAAACCACTCGTTTGAACTGCCGTTGCCAGCAGCAGCAGCACTACGTGGTTCAGGAACCTGTGCGATGGGTTATTTCTTGGAGACCAACCTAAAAAGGGAGAAAATGCTACCAAGACAAACCAGCTGAGGGTAAAGAGCACCTCGAACCTCACCCCCTCAAAGGTCTCAGACACTCTTAGTAATGAATTTCCTCTGCCTCAAGAGAAAAGCCTACAGATATAAGAACAAGCAAGAGGATAAGTATTATCCTTTATCCTAAAAGACGCTTAGTGCCTGCAGATAAGTACTTAGGAATTACAAAGTGGTTTTGCCCTGTATATCCAGTGACAAAAGAGGAAGAAAAAGCAAAAACCAGCCCAATGCACACGGATTTCTACACACGCTGGCTAAAGAGCTTTCTGACTCCCCAATAAGTGCTACTGCTTCTGCTGGAGCTGAAGTGCAGGAGGACTCTTCTGAAAACACCTTTCACCCTTAAAAATAATGACAGCACTGCAGGTGAGGAGCATTCTGTTCTTCATCCAAAGTAAGCCCGGGGGGATGCTCTTGTTGTGGGGAGAAGCAGCTGTTTCCAGAGTGAAAGTGCCAATTTTCACCTCTCTTAAACCTGAGCCTGTTTAATTAAGAACGTTGAATTTAATAGCAGGTTCAGGCTACTTAACTGGCTTTAGAGGCGCTAATTTACTATCAAAAGTAATTGACCCCATAAGGAAACAGCCAAGTGCTTGACATAATGACAAAGTCCTCCCAAGCACGACAGGGCTGTTGACATTGTGCAGCACAGAACAGGACCCTACTGAGACTAGATCCCCTGCAGCAAGATGCTTTTTAACAACCTCTGGGACCTGGCAGGGAGAAGACTGATGGGCTCCAGCTACATCCACAAGTAGAAAAGCATTTGCTTACCGTCAGTGATGCCTGCAAGCAGGCAAACCAAGTTCCACTATGAAAAGAAACCCTTGGAACATGGCCTTAATGTACAGACCTGCTTCTCTTCCTCCTCCTGTCACTCTTATCTGAACACCTCTGTGGCAGGCCTGCATGTACAGCAAGTCTTGGCCTAGAAAGTGGTCTGCTTTCCCCTCCGATTTGATCAGTTACACTGGTAAAAGGTACTTCTGCTTTCACAGCCACTGCTCCTCCTCCTGCCGGAGCACCTCCAGAGCACTGAGGGATTACAGCAAAGGTGAGTGCCCCATGGTGCTGCCAGGACTGAAACCACAGCACAGACAATTGTCTGCCCAAGTGCCCCTCCAGCAATGAGCTCCCAGAAACACCAGAGCCACACAAAGGTCCCTTTGCTCCAAAGGCAAACAGCTCTCCCGGGAATACCCCACCGTAAGGGGAGATGGAAACACGGGAGAAATGAAGGGAGTGCTGGCTGTGCGTCAGCCCAGTGACTGAGGGTGACAAAGACCACTGGCACCTCAGAGCTGCCTCTTGGGCACCCGACCATCCAACAGAGACACGAGACACGTAAGAGCAGACTCCAATACCCACTGTCCCTACCTGCTGCCGCACCCCTCCTGACCTGAACACAGAGCCCCAGGACACCCGAACTACGCTCATGTGGTATTTTCACACATCTGCGCATCCCCTCTCCAACTCACTCCGCAGGAAGAATTCCCCTAAAGCAAAGGTCTCTAAGTTAATGGTTTGGAAGCTATCACCTACCCTCTCGCTCTTTCACACAGATGAACAGTTTTATATGCTACGGAATAGCTGTTACAATAAAACATCACAGTACCCGTTTTGAGAAGTGAGGCCTGGAGCAGTTGTGTCTTGTCTCCCATCCCGCTGCCCTGCACGGGCTCCAAGGGGGAGAACACCACAGTGTGAGACAAGTCAGCACGAGGAGGTGAGCATGATGCTGTGGTCCTGCAACGCACTCCCCAAACCAGCCCAAGCTCCCAAGTGCTGCGAGGACCTCTCAGCAGCCACCTCCTCCTCCTGTGCACTCACAGCTCCCGGCTCTGGCGCCTCAACAACGAGTTGCCTCAATTCTAACAGCGGCACTTCAAAGGTATGAAACAGCAAAATGGACACGTTCACGAGTGAAAAGCAGCAGAGCTGTCGGCCAGTGCTCAACACCACCGGTAACAAACAGCGCCGGTAATGAAGGCAGCAGCTGCCCTCACCCCGGGACAGGGAGCGCAGACACCACTGCCAGTGGCACACCACACTGTCCCCAGCCAGGCTGCGCAGGATCGGGGTCCGCTTCTCTGGAAGGACACCGGGAAGAGGGAGCAGCTCTCCAGAGGGCTTTCCACATCCTGTGAACCATCCTGTGAGCCACTGGACCACAGACAGGGCCCCACCACACCCCGACCAGCCGGGCAGCCTGTGGCGTCGTGTGATGGGCAATCTCGTTCCCCGGTGCCACCACCGGCCTCCAGAGCGACACGTGGAGCACCAACGGCCTCCCCATCCCGGTGCCGCAGGGATGGGGCACTCGAGCCCGGCCGCTGCCCTACACCCGGTCCTCCCGCCTCGAAGGGACGAGGCGGCCGCCGCTCACCTTGAAGTCGCGGCTGTGCTGCGGGGTGTACTCCAGCGTCCATAGCGCCCGCACCAGCTGCGCCAGCTGCTCCGTGACCTCTCCGGGAGCGCCCACCGGCCCGTCGGCGGCGGGGCTGGGGGCGGCGGGGGGCGGCCCCCCGCGGAACTGCTCCAGCGCCAGGAACTCGGCGAAGAGCTCGGTGTTGCTGAGGCACTGCAGGATGGCGTTCATGAAGCAGGTGTTGCCGTGGTTGCGCAGCCCCGCCACGCCGGGCACGGCCTCGGGGCCGCCGGTGGGCCGCGGCG